>JAZDUH010000347.1:4417500-4620000 GCA_036419115.1 Scarus forsteni | reverse complement strand
AAACCCTTGCATTTCTGGTGAAAATGTCATCTGAACATGGCCTTAACGTTGCTGAAGAGTTTGTCGGTGGAGGCAGGCTATCACTACCCATTAACTCCCAGTGCTTGAGTTAAGCTAATTAGCAGTGAGCAAGCTCTGCCCATATCTGCCTTGTTACTGCATGCAGTTGTCTATCTGCTTGGCAGGGACTTGGGGGTGTGGCAAGATACAAAAAGAAAAAATGTTGGCATGTCCCTTAAGGGGCTGTTGCTAAACTTTATAAGAATGTTCATTCTGACTAAAGGATGACTATTGTTAAGTCGGCATGTCATCATTATACCTAATATCCCTGCAGTGCACTGTTAAATCAGCACTGAATTCACCACACAGAACGCTCTTTTTTCACTTTTCTCTTTCTGTGTTTATGAGTCCCACTGCTCACCCTCCAGATGTAACCCAATCTCACTTTGACGTCCTGAAGCCTAACTGCTGACAGATGTGCTCCAAAGTGGTTTATACATAAATTCACATATCAGGCCTTTTATTTTAAACATTCTGGTGCATTGGTCAGTGCTGACCCAATAAACTCCCTGCATTTTGTCCTCTTTTCAGTTGTGTGTCACTTGCCATGTATAAATGGTGGAAAATGCAGCGCCAGGGACAAGTGTCAGTGCCCCCCCTCCTTCACTGGAAAGTTCTGCCAGATGCCAGTTCAGAATGGACATCACCAGCAGCATCAGCAGCACCAGCAGGCGTCAGGGGGCTACAGCCAGACCCAGGTGCACTCCACGCACACACTGCCTCTGACCTACAGCAATGGTCAGACGAACGGTAAGTGAAGAAACAAGGGGTATAATTAAATGCTGAACATGTGACTTAGATGGGAAATGGGGGTGGAAGAAATGCAAGAGTGGCATTCTGACTGTATGATTTCCCTCAAGGATGCCTGTTTGAACATATTTACTAAAGGGCACTCACTTTAAAGGTTGCATACAAGGTCACTTAAACTACTGTGACAATAACTGGAAGTGGTCCAGCAGAGAAGACTGAGAAAAGGTCAGCAGGGATGTTGAAGTTTTTGAATGGGATTGAACTGTTGTGCCTGTGTTAGGGCTGGGGCTGCATGCACTGTCTTAGAAATACTGATTTATTTTCAAATGAGATAAAGGAAAAGACAATGCTGTTTTTAAAGATTATACTGACATTGATTTGATAAATAATACATAGATGGTTTAATACTCAAAAACAAAGGATTACTTACATGAAGATTTACATACTTGTGAAACTTTAAGTATAAGTTTCTATTTATACTGTTAATTTTTTATGTACTGGGTAACAACATGTAAAGAGAGTACAAACTTTCAAAAATACTCAGAGGGAAATTGGATGATCATCCTGTCAGTCAGGTTTATTCAACACGATGGAGCAGACATTACAGTCACATGTACAGTTAAAACATGGCACATTTTTTTCCTTCACACAGATAATATTCACAGATAATTCTTCAAGATAATATTGTTTTAAATTTGTGCCCGACAGGCTTCCCGGTCCTGTCTCTTCATGCATGTGACTATGTGTGTTCTTGGATGGGTTGTACTGTAAAGGAAAGTTTAAAGCTCTGTTCTTGGGACGTGCAATGACAATAAAGTCTGATTGATTGATTGATTGATTGATTGATGGGTTCCTAGTTTTCAGCCCCAGCTACGTCAACATCCACATCAAACATCCTCCAGAGGCATCAGTCCAGGTCCACCAGGTGTCTCAGCTGGACAACTACCACAACAATGGGCACCAGGTGCAAGGCTCCCAGTCAGGCTCTTCTTCATCCACTAGCTACACCTACCACCACTCTGAGAGCAGCCAGAAGATCCAGCACCATGGCTACAATGTAGTTTATCCAAGCCAGCACAACTACCAGGTCCCTCATTTCCAGCCAGTCACCTCCAAGAACACGCTTGGTCGCTGCTTCCAGGAGACTGCAGGAAGTCAGGTAAGCTGGAAGGAAAGATGCCCTCGACACCACAAGATCACAAGTTGGTACAACCAAAATATATAAAACTTAAAACAGTGTAAGAAAATAATAATAATGCCATACTGTAGTTCTGCTAAAGTTTCAAAACAAAGCACAGCTATCGTTAATCTGACGATGTTAAGCTTTGTTCTGCTGTGCTGTGCTATTTGATTCAATTCATAATGTATACGGGTGAAGGAGGAGTGAGGGAGACTTACTGACTGTTTTTGCACTTCTCATGCCTCTGTCTGTGTTTTTACAATCACAGTTAAGAGAAAATGTCACAGGGGCTTAAATACTGTAGCTTGAAATGGCGCAGAAATTAAATGGAAGCCTTACGTTTTTAACTTTTAACTATAAAAGTACCAGCAATATTTCTTGTTACACCTACTTTTAGTTTTATTTATATATTTAGAAAGTTTAGATCCAGCTGCTTTGTAGAAAGTTGAGATTTGACTTGGAAACACAAAATCTGTACATGCTGCACAGTAAACGTGAAAAGTCCAGGTGATGCTGGCCTTTTGTCTTGTTTATAGAAGTGCTCCATCAGGCAGAGGAGACTTTTTAACTCTAAGTGGTAAATAGTAAATGGACTTGAGCTTATATAGCGCTTTTCTAGTCTTGGACTACTCAAAGCTGCTCTCCACCGAAGGTCACACCTACCCATTCAAACCCATTCACTCTCAAATTCACTCACTGATGGTTCAGAGTTTCTATGTTAGTTATCCATCAGTATTTCTAAAACATTCACGCCCTTTCATGCCCGTTTACACGCCACTGACGCAGCAGTGGGAGCAACTTGGGGTTAAGTGTCTTGCCCAAGGACACAACGCCATTTGTCGCCCGGAGCTGGGCTTGAACCTGCAACCTGATCACTGACCAAGTGCACTATCCAACTGCGCCACCGACACCCTAGCAAAGAAGCATATAAAACTTGTGTGCTGGTTAAATCAGGAAATGAATCTGAACCTCTGTAGTGCATCTGAGTGTAATTATTAAGGCCAACAAGAATAGAAGGGGCCACTTAAACAGGTTCCTGGTTTAATAATTGAAAAAAACCAAAGGTGCCTTGATATCAATGCAGCAGCTGCACATAATGTTGTTTTTTATATAGTAGATATTACATCCTGGAGGTGACAGATATAAGATGAGGAACAGATTTATTGCTTCATCGTGAAAATGCATGCTCAGAGTTTAGCTGCAGGACATAAATTATGAGCCACTCCATCACTGGGTCACTTTTTGTGCAGCAGTTAGCATCGGTGGCACTGGACTATCTGTAAGGGGAGGGTGAGGTTGTCTTGTCTGCATGTGAGGCCATCGTCTGTTCATCCTCCTCACCTCTTCTGAATGTGTTTCAGTGTGGGAAGGCCCTGCCCGGGCTCACCAAACAAGAACAGTGCTGCGGAACCATCGGGACGTCCTGGGGATTCCACAAATGCCAGAAATGTCCTAAGAAACCCTGTAAGTGAACTTCACACAGCCTATTTAAAGACATGAAGTGATTGTTTAAAGCAGTGATCATCAACTGGCTGTCCAGGGGCCACATCAGGCCCCCCACAGCTCCATTTTTGGCCCCTCGCAGTATTATCCTGAAAAAATGGACAGGAAAAAACATTGTGGTTTTGAGGGTTATTTTTTGTTTTCAAATTCCTACATCAGTGGCATATCCTCCTTAACAACTGTTGTTTACTCTGGGATAACTTTATGTTTTATCTGTGTTAAAGAAGTCAGCATTTCATCCAACAAGAAAAATGCACCAGCCCCAGAAAGAAGTAGCTAAAATATTTTAGCGACTCCATGTGGTTGGCAGCAAAAATTGGTGAGAGAGACTGATCTCACTTTTAAAGAAAAAGAAATACATACATTTCAGAAATAATTAAAAGTAGTGACAGTGTTACTAATGATATCCTAATTGGACCAAAATTTATTTTTCAAATTATTATAAATTTTGCCCCTCATAATATATGTCAAGATAAAAAAGTGGCCCTCAAACTAAAGTGTTTGATGACCTGAGAGCTAAAGTGTGTGGCGCACAGTGGTTTGGGGTGTTTTGGTCAGTTTGACAGTAGCTCAGTTATTCTGTCAATCAATCAGAGAGTCAGCTCCCTTACCCTTAAACCAGTGTGCACTCGGCAGCTGGCATTTTGCTAATTACACAGCAGGTTTTGTCATTAAGCCTAAATTTTGAACTGATCACTTAATTCCTGTCCTTTTGTTGTGCACCTACACGCGTGTGCAAAATTGTCATTACCCTTTCGTTACAGAAGAAAAGTCCATGTGGTCACTGAAATAACTTGAAACTGACAAAAGTAATAATAAATTAAAGAATTCTGAAAATTAACTGATGAAAGTCAGACATTGTTTTTGAATTGTGGTTCAACAAAATCATTAAAAAAATAAAAACAAAATAATGAAACTGACCTGGACAAAAATAATGGTACCCCTACAAAAGACTGGAAATGATTTGACCACAGGGACATGTTAAACTAAGGCGTGTCCTGTAATTAGCATCACGGGTGTCCTCAAGCTTGTAATCAGTCAGTCTGCCTATTTAAAGGCTGAAAGTCGTCATTGTGCTGTTTGGTATCATGGTGTGTACCACACCAAACATGGAACACAGAAAGCTAAGGAGAGAGCTGTCTCAGGAGATTAGAAAGAAAATTATAGACAAGCATGTTAAAGGTGAAGGCTATAAGACCATCTCCAAGCAGTGCAATGTTCCTGTGACTACAGTTACAGATATTATTTAGAGGTTTAAGGTCCACGGGACTGCAGCCAACCTCCCTAGATGTGGCCACAAGAAGAGAATTGATGACAAATGGAAGAGACGAATTATTCAGATGGTAACCAAAGAGCCCAGAACAACTTCCAAAAAGATTAGAGGTGAACTCCGAGGTCAAGATATATCAGTGTCAGATCACACCATCCATCACTGTTTGACACAACACACACATAACTGTATTATATGTGTCAATGCTTAGATTACAATGCTTTCTTTATTGAAGCATCACAGAGCCTATGAAACAATAAAAAAATCAGGCACCTCTGTGTGAACATTAAAGTGAAACCTCATTATTTTTTTAAAATTCCAGTAAAACCAATGGGGTTAGTCAGACCTTATAATAGACCAGTTTAAGATACATTAAAAATCTATTCCTTTCAAGTATTTTTTGAAGCAGGAATCCTTGGCTCTATTCTCTATTGTGTGAATAAAACTCACTGAACAGACTATTTTGTAATCTGTGAGCACAGTTATTGCTGAGAGCTATCTGTATGCATTTAAACATTGCAAGTGTAACTCAATGTTGTGTGAAAATCTTCAATCGTTTGTGTGTTGATCTTGTTACTGGGAGTATAATACGCAGAGGAGTGCAAAGAAATAGCACTTTAAGGAGCACTGCAAACAGCCAAGCTGTCTTTCAGCTCTCTGTGCAGTTGTGAACTTGAAAATGAATTTTTCAACAATACTCTAATATTTAACAGTATTAATGTGCGAGTGAGACAAGCCCAGTAAGGAATGTTATGATCTCACAGATGTTGTCCATCTTTTAATTGCTTCCTCAAAATGGCAGAAGCACGCTGTGCCATTTGATTTAGACATTAAAACCAGGCATAAGAAGGTTCAAATTGCAGTAATTTTCTATGTCCTCATGTTAAGAACATGCTAACTACCTAATTTTCAAACAAGTGCTCCACTTGGGGCAAATACCATTCAATATTCAAACAGCTGGAGTGCTGGGCAGAAAAATGTCTCGTTTGTCAGGTGAAAATCAAAAGAGCAGCTGAGCTGTATGCCAAAACACTGTGTGGGGTGTACGATAGCACTCTAAGTCTGTTTTCTGTGTCAGAAATTGCTGCACTTAAAAAAAAGATCTCATGTTTAGGGATGGATATCAAAAACCAAATCCAGTTGAGAATCAGAAACAACTGGCTAAAGGAATGGATTTCATGTGTCTTTGTGTTTGACAATTCCCTTAACAACTCCTCTCACTTTGTCAAACCTGCATCTCTTTATTCATCTCCAGTTGCTTACACCATCTTTTTATTAGCAGTGCTGTGATGTAATCCTCATTTTTTGTCCAAATGGGTCTGTAGCTTACAGCCCGCTTAGTCAAGAACTACCAGAGTTTCTGGATACTGTGAGTATTTAATATCTTGAATCCTTTTTCAGTTATAAATCCTATTGAAGGCCAATGAGGACATTTATTTTGATAGACAATTATGAAGACAAAAGAATGTTCTTGAGTTTTGTGAGAAACAAAACATTCAGCATTGGGAGAGACTGATTTGTTCTAAAGACGACCAAATCCAACCACCTCGCGTTTCAGAGAGTTTAAACCGTTCATGTACCAAAAATAACCAACATTATTTGTTTTGCGACTACTCCTGTGTTTTCATCCAGCTGTACTGTGACCTTTTCCTGCTCAGAAAGTCCAAACATGTCCAAGAACATCTCCCTGCAGCAGCCCGCTGTGGTTGTAAGAACAAAGCTGTATCAACTTCCCCTGCTGCCTCATTGCCTGTTTTACCCACACGGTATCTGTGTCAATCAGATTTAGATCTTCACTGACTGTGAGCGCTGTTTCTGCTCAGGTAAGGAGATACGAGGTTAAAGGGGGAACACCTCAGGAGCTCTGAGAGAGATGTTTGCAGCTGCTTTATATCACTTTACCAATATCATAAGCTTTTATTGAGGAATCATACCAGAGTTTATTTTACACTATGCGTCGTTTTATTTATATCTTTCTCTCCGAAACCTCAAATCTCAGTGAGTGTACTTGTCTGATTTATTGTCAAAGATATCAAATTACTCTTATAACAAGAAAAAGAGCTGGACCTCCATGTGGAGGATGATTTGGCTTATAAATGTATGTTGGAATACTTTAGACGCTAATGTAATACGCCTATGCTATAATATGCACAATTTTCATTTTTTATCAATCATGAAACTGGCCAGGTATATGTTAGATATATTTTTGTTGAATATTTACAAAAATATGTTTAATGAAACATTAGGCAGTAACTTGAGATATGCAATATTGTATGCCAATTTACGATATGCCAGTATTTCCAAAATTATCAGCATCACTGGTACCAATATTGGTACATACACTTTCTGGCCAAAAAAAGTTCCACCAAAAAAAGATGTCACAAACTATAATATTTTGTTGGGCCGCCTTAAGCTTTGATGACAGCACACATTTGCTGTGGCATTGTTTTAATATCCTTCTGCAATGACATAAGATCTTTCACATATCATAGCACTGCCCCACAGGCTTGTACAGTAGGCACTAGGCATGATGGGTGCATCACTTCACCTGCCTCTCTTCTTACCCTGTTGCTCCCATCACTCTGGAACAGGGTCAATCTAGACTCACCAGACCACATGACCTTCTTCCAGTCCTCCAGAGTCCAATCTTTATGCCCCCTTACAAACTGAAGCCTATTTTTTCCGGTTAGCCTTCCTGATTAGTGGTTTTCTTAAGGCTACACAGCCATTTAGTCCCAATCCCTTGAGCTTTTAATAATGTGTTGGACAGTCCTTATAGTAGTTTATGCAATGTCTTTAGATGTTTTCTCTGCTTGATGCACGCCAATGATTTGACTCTTCTTAAACAGACTAACATCTTTTCTATGACCACAGGATGTGTCTTTGACATGGTTCCTTAAGAAATTAGAAGCTACTCATTACGTCTGCTGGGCATAAATAACTTTTTGCCAGCCGAAATATAATCCCCCATGCAGTAATTATCCAATTAGAGGCTCAGACCTATTTGCTTAGTTACATCCAGGTGGTGACTTCTTTTTGGGCCAGGCAGTGTATATTTGTATTAAAAGCACAAAGTCTCTACTTCACTAAAATGTGTTCAGTATCTTTGTTTGTTTGGGGAAACAGATGTAAACAAAAAAAATCAACGGTTTATTCTTTAATAAATGATGCTTTTGATTCATAAAAGCTTGCATTGGGTGATAATGAGGTAACCATCAAGGTATGTCCTACATTTTACAGATATAACAGTATATCTTTGGGATATTTATGGCCAAATTATATGGTCAAAATATTGGCTGTAAATATCAGCAAAGATTTTCAAATCTGCCTAAACCAACATTCAGCTTTGTAGGCATGTACTGTAACCCATACTGGTCCAATATTAATGTGCATCCCTATACCACTAAATAATAAGTAATACCACTAAAAATGGCAGTATTAGTTATTTAACCAAATTTCTCAGAAACTTTGTTGAAGCATTGTTGTTTTCCAAGTCAAATTGTTTTTTAGTAGCATAGTTATTCTATTACTCGAGTGGTCTAGTAGCATCCAAAGAGCTACATTTTCCCACAGCAAAGAATGTACAGTATAGCAGCAGCAGAGTGCTGTCACAGTCTAGAAACACTCTTTTAAGGTTGATTGAAATAAAATTGCAAGTTTATTTAGCCTGAGTCAAAACCATGTTTACTAGACACCAAAGACATGACATTAACTGTTAAACCCACCAGGACATGGGACCTTTAACATAATGGTATGAATCAGTAGTATTATCATGATAAGCATAAAGATATGAAAGAGTTTTAAATACATATATATGAAAAAATATAACAAAAACAATTAAAGAAACTAAGCACGTGCTTGTGTGCATTTGTAGCTTTGTGCAGATTAATATATTTATTATTGTGTTTGTTATTTGGGTGTGTTCAGGTTCCACTGGTTATCCTCAGGTCCTCACATACGATGATGCATTTGGCCTCAATAAGCTCTCAGTTCTGCATGTATCTCAGGATACATAGAATTTTCTTAATGTCAGTTACATATTTAAACTTTGTATGTATGTTTAGTGAGGAGGTGGAATTCTGTTGATTAGAGAAGATTAGATAGAACTTTATTTATCCTTTGGAAAGACTCTTTTAGAGAAGTTATGGTCCAGTACTTTCGTATACTACACAGGTATAACAAAAGCACAGGATATTAAACGTTAAAAAATATGAAAAAAAAATATCCAAAATTAAAAATAAAAATAAAAAAGGCTCGTGGCTGGCTACCACTGCTCTTCCCATCCTCTGTCTTCTTGTTACTCCTCCTCTTCGGGCTGGTTCATTTGATTTTGGTGACACATTTAGACCAGCACTTTAGAAGGTTGTGATGGTAGGACAGGGGGTCAGTAGTTCTCAAATGTTTGTGAAATGTAAGCGCTTATATTGTATTTCAAACATGAAGAGTGTATTGACTGAGCTCTGCTCTACACGTGTTGTGTGGGTCTTTCCTTGTACATGCTCAGTGAACTCAGTGTGATTTAATTTAATTACTGTTTTGTCCTGATTTAAATTTGTTCCTCTGGTTTCACTTTCATGCAGAATAATTGGTTGCATTGACTGAAACATTTTGAGCCAGTTTGGGTTGTTTCTCTGCCAGGCTTTGGCCTCAGTAAGTATTCAGAGAATAAAGATGCTGACCTCGGGCCTTTAGGAGACTTTATCTGGCTCTTGTGCTGTCTCTGTGTTAAAAGACAGGTGACTTTCACTCTGCCAGTTATTTTTGGAGAGGAAAAGCACTAAATGCTGTTAAAGCATGCAGTGCTGACCCCTCTGCCCCTGATCTTTTTTGAGACTTTGTTACCCAGCTAACCTTTGTATGGATGTGTGTGTGCAGGGGTATTTCCAGTCTGAATGTAACTGTTAATGCTGTAGGTGGTTGTTGGATTGTGGTCCCTTTATAGCTGGGAGACCCTCTATTTAAATCCTGAGCTAAAGGATGTAGAGCATGTACAGACATGCTGTAGTACAAGAGCTGCAGTGCTTTCCCAAAGTCGGCTGAGGAGTGAGGTGGTATGAAGTCACTTCCTGGAGCATTGTCTAATAAGAAACAGAACAGGTAGACCCTGTATATTGGTAGCAAAGTCATGGAGCCCCTCTGTGCTTTAAACTATCCAAAACTCAACAATCTCTGTTGCCATCACCATGTTTAAACCTTTATCCTTCATCAGAGAATCATATTTTTAATTGATGCTCTGATCAATGGAGAGAAATGCTTAAATTACATGAATACAGAGCTCCATAACATCCTTAAGAAAACTCCTCTGTGTCTGTAAGAGCACACTCAAACTAGACATTTCTCATAAGCCTAACCCCCCCTGAAGTCAGGATCATTTTTGTACTGTGAGCGCTCTGCACAGTTAAATCTGCTTGGAATAATTAACACTATTAGAGTTAATATTAATCATCTTTAGTTTCTTTATGGGTGGACGAAGCAAAGTGTTGTTTTCACTCTTTTTTAAAAGCTGGTAATTTCACTCTTATAAAGTGTATTTTTGAGTTTCATATAAAACTTTGTAACACTCAGATCGTAGACACAAAGCTAGGGTCTACGATCTGAAAACCAGTTTGGCTGTTAAGACAGATTTGAAAAACACAGCCTGCCCCCTCTTCACTCACCCCTCCCCTCAGTGTTCCAAGATCCCGCCCCCCAGCTCGTGTCGCCTCCCAACAACACGCCCTCTCTGACAGAGCAACAAGCCGGCTGGCATGAAATATCAACAACAACCAAAAACAACTCAGCTCAACTGAAAGTAACCCCCTTGTAACACACAGCAGTAGCCATTTCAATTGGACCGGTGGTGAAGCGGGTCTGGCATCGCCCAGAGCAGAGCCGATTGTGGGCAAGGATTTATCTTTCTCGGCGTGTCCTCACCAGCTCAGTAAACAATGCTAACACTGCGTGGCTAACTTATGCTAAAATCTATTGACAGAGCCTACCCGCTCTGACCAACAACATTCAGTCATTAACCAGTACAGGCACAGACTAACCAGAGTTATTCAGCAGACTTCTCCCACTTTAGCAAACAAAGATTTTACCTGTTCAACCAGGGGCGGAATGGCTGGTGCTGAATGCAGTGGAGCGGCGCTTAACATGCCCTACAGGCTACCATTATATCGCCAGCCGTGCTGCAGCCGGATCTAAATATCGGGCGGCCGCTTGCATCAGTGTTCAACAATCCCAAGTCATTCTGCTGCTTTTTCCACCGTTTGATTCTCCAATGTTAAGTCTCCCTTGGGACCTGTATTGCTCATATTTCTTCCTTACTTCAGCCTTTTCCTCGAAATTTTACGTTTCCTTCTCTTTGATGTGGAGGGTAACAGAAGCAGCCTCTCGGCTCCATGATGCTTCAGTAGCTGTGCTGCTAGCTGATCACCGGTACATGAGAGAGGTAGTGGGGAGAAGGCGGGACCATGGGCGAGACGGTGCGGAGCAGGGGAGACAGGGGAGACAGGGGATTGGATGGACTCACGGACTAATCTGAACCGCCAGGAACGGCGGTTTGGATTGGTCAACTATTATGATGCTTTGCAGCGGATATACTGAATGGATTTTTTTCATTCTTTTTGTCTTTGTATTGCGTAGATCGGACCGTAGGACCATAACAGCCTTATAAACAGTGTTGTTAAGATGTACCAAGCTTCCAAATCGTAGACCATAGCTTTAAAACTTGCTTGAAAATAAGCAAACAGGCACTTTAACTTTTCTCAGTTGGCTGTGTACCATGCTTACATGCAGTCCACTCTCCTGACCCTGATTATTTGGAGGAGGTGGGGTTCAGGACCTTGTGCTTGCATATGCACCAGCACTTGCATAGACGGGACTGCTCCTCACAGAAACACTTCTGTTGACCTCTGATTATTCTTTACAGAGGATGGTTGTGTGGGATGACCATGTTTGGATTCTTTTCCTTTTCTCTCTTTTTTTTTGTCCACAGACTGTTTGCCTTTTTGCTTCTTTTTGCTTAAAGAAATCCATCTGAGCTTGCGATGAAAAAAGATGTAATCAAAATATTCCTTTATTAATCACCAGAGGGGAAATGTATTTTTAAAATATAGGCAATTTATGTCCATTTTCCTCCAAACTCTTGTTTTCATTCACAAATTACATGATGTGTCTTGCCCCATGCACACCGTTCTCCACTCTGAAACCTGTTGCCCCTGTCTTAAGCAGAGTCTTATGGCCTGTTGATATTCTTTAGATTAATAATTTTTTGTTTGTATCTATTTTACAACTCTGGTTCGAAATTTGTCTGGTATGAAAGCAGGGGTGTCTTGAGCTGAAACTAGCATGTTTATCAGTCACAGGCATTCAGTGTCAAACTGCGTTTTTTAATGTATTTTTTGAGCATTTTTGTGCCTTTATTGATAGGAGAGAGACAGTGGATAGGCTTGTGTAGGGGGTGAGAGAGTAGAGGAAGACACTCTGCAAACTGGTCACTGGCGGGATTCGAACCTGGACCGGCAGAAGCAAGTACATGGGGTGCCTGGTTGCTAACCACTCCGCCAAACCAGCACCCCGTCAAACTGCTTTTAGTGGGTTTTACATGTCTACTCCCTACAGTGCACAAGACAGAAAGTCTACAGCATCAGGACTCGTCCCCTCTATTGGCACCTGTGCTGCCTGAAATGTCTTTTTTCTCTTAGACCATGACTAGGTGATCGAGCCTTGTTGAAAACTAAATTGCTTTATAGCAGTAAATACTTGGTATGATAACTGTGTTATTGTTCTTTTTTTAAACTTTAGAAGAAAAAAGTTATTAATTGTAAAGTTGTAAAAAATATCACAACTTTCGCCCAGATTTTTTGAAAATTTAAATAATCTGTAAATGTAGTTTTCTTCCTCTCAAATTTAGTGTAATTTAGTTTTATTTTAAAATCATTGTGCAGGTTTTCTAAGAAAATAGTATTTAATTCCCTGCAACTCTCATTAGTTTTTGGAACAACACCTGTGGATTAACAGGAATTTAAGAATTAAAAGCTTATGCCATAAAGAAAGATTAAAAACACGATTTTCTGAGACGAAGTTAAAGATGTTAAGACTACAGTGTGATTACTTTAGGGTCTGATGTAATGTGTGTTATGTTTTCATCAAATGAAGTTTATGTATTTTGTGAAATGTACTTTAAGCTAGCTTGATCACTTTCAAAACACAAAGGAAAGTGGTTCAGGGATGAGGTTGTGTTTTATTTCTTTTTCTTTGTTTAAATTGTATTGTCTCTGATATATTCTGTCAAGTTATTGTATGACCTGATAGGAAAAATACTCCCTCAAAATGGATGCAAAACAAAACTTAAGGATGTTTAAAATGTTATATTCCAATACGCACTCCTTGTTGCAAAAAAGGGGGGAAAAAGTATTCCACTTTATGCTCCTTTATACCAGAAAAAGGAAAAAAATATATTCAAATTTAACCTCCTGGTCCCCAAAAATGGAAAAAAAAAGGAAATACATAAGAAGTCTAAGTATGGGGTGCTGGTTTGGCAGAGTGGTTAGCAACCAGACACCCCATGTATTTGCTTCTGCTGCTCCAGGTTCGAATCCTGCCTGTGACCAGTTTGCAGAGTGTCTTCCCCTACTCTCTCATCCCCCCTTCACAAGCCTATCCACTGTCTCTCTCCTATCAATAAAGGCACAAAATGCCCAAAAACATACATTCAAAAAAAAAAAAAAAAGAAGTCTAAGTATCATCAGTTTATTTAAGCTCAAAAGAATCTTGACCAAACATGTGGGGTCAGTTGAAGCGTGCCACCAAACACCCCAAACTCTCTCACAAAGCTGTGAAACATGGCTTTTTATTTCTGGGTGGAGCTCCTCCGTCCATCCAGGATGCTCCATCCCTTCATATGACGGCTTATTTATATTTACTTTTAGTTATTCTCCGACCCAATTTGTGTAAGCTTCCCTTCTCTAGGTCATCACACAAATCCATGATCATGATAACCATAGTTTCTTATGGAGTTAGATCAGTCTCATAATAAATAAATGCACACGGAAGGATTCACAAATGTATACTAGGATTAATATATAAATGTCTCTCAACTCACAAATATTTTTCAAAGTTCACAAATGTATTTCTGATGCACACACAAATATAACTTGTTTTATTTTATATATTTGTAATGGAAATCCACAAATGTCTATATTTAAAATAATTTGCAATTTTCGTTTAAAACAAATATTTATATTGTGATATTTATTCACAAACTGTTGAATCTGCATTCACAAACTGTTCTGCATTTGTGAAAATCCCTGCATTTGTATGTATATTGTGATATTTGTTCACAAATTGTTGAATCTGCATTCACAAACCGCTCTGCATTTGTGAACATCGCTGCATTTGTGTGTGAATCTTTTGAGACTCTGACGTGACTTGATCCACAAATGCGTTTTTTTCAACAGGGAAGTATCTGTAGCCAATCAGATGTCTCTCTCCTTTCAGCCAATCACAAGAACGCTACTTTTCAGCCAATCGTATGATGAACGCTGCTCAGACAGCTTAACCGACACATTGGACTGAGAGAACGAAGTTGTCATCCAGGTGAACATGGTGTCAGCACCTGGTTATCTGCAAAGTGTAAATGAAACGTTATCCGGGTTTTCTTTGCTCTCTCTAATTGGGAGGTTTGCTGAGATAGGTGGAGAATTGTATGAAAAGTGTAACCACCGCCAGTGCCAGCGGGGTAACCCGGTCTCTAACGCCGCCAGTGCTATCAGGGCTAACACTGAATCCACCACCGCTAGTGCCGCTAGTGCCGCTAGTGCCCACCCTCCCCTGCCGCCGACAGTGTGCGCCATGACGGCCACTGGTGTTATGTACACACCGCCAACCATCTCCATCCCGCTGCCCGTGCAGCCATCACGGCCACTGGCGTTATGTACACACCGCCATCCTACCCACAGCAGGTGCTGTCATCTCCGCCACTGGGATTACGTGCCCGCCAGAGAGCAGAAGTGTGTGCCTATATTTCACACACTGCTATAAAATTCTGAGAGCATGCAGCATATATGTTTTCAGTGATTTCAAAACTAAAGCTACTTCACTATTATCCCTCACAACTGATTAAAAAATGGGCAGAGTAATTTTGTGACATTGTGGTAATAGGGTAAAGAAAAGTAACTGCTGAAGAAAGTATAAGTAAGAGTAATCATTGCTGTGAAATATCAGCCTTTCAAATGTATGTTTTTATCACTGTCAGTGCTGCATGAATCTGCTCATGCTTTTGTATATTTAAATCAATAATAATGCATCATATTTGAGAGGATCACATACAGCGCATTTATGTTCTGTGAGTAATTATGTCTACAAAAAGTCCACCTGTGATGTCAGTTTTCTGCATGCTCACAGAAAATGATAACAGCCTCTTTCTGTATAAGCAACTAATGTCCGCGGCGAAAAAAACACGCTCATGCACAAATTTTACAGACAAATGTAAACCCCAGTCATGTATTTCCTTGTCACTGCTATGTTGGTGATATAAAAAAATACCTGTGGTTATTCATTGTGTTCTCATATGGACTTCACTCAGTGAATGAAGCCAGATAATGTCATAACATTTACTGACATTACATGAGCAAGGCTGGATGCACGATGTGAAATATAAGCACACACTTCTGCTCTCTGGCGGGCACGTAATACCAGAGGCGGAGATGACCGCACCTGCTGTCGGCAGGATGGAGAGGGTTGACGGTGTACATAACGCCAGTAGCCGTGATGGCTGCACGGGCAGCGGGATGGAGATGGCGGTGTGTACATCACGCCAGTGGCCGTGATGGCTGCACGGGCAGCGGGATGGAGATGGCGGTGTGTACATCACGCCAGTGGCCGTGATGGCTGCACGGGCAGCGGGATGGAGATGGCGGTGTGTACATCACGCCAGTGGCCGGTGATGGCTGCACGGGCAGCGGGGTGGAGATGGCGGTGTGTACATCACGCCAGTAGCCGTGATGGCTGCACGGGCAGCGGGGTGGAGATGGCGGTGTGTACATCACGCCAGTGGCCGTGATGGCTGCACGGGCAGCGGGATGGAGATGGCGGTGTGTACATCACGCCAGGTGATGGCTGCACGGGCAGCGGGATGGAGATGGTTGGCGGTGTGTACATAACACCAGTGGCCGTCATGGCGCACACTGTCGGCGGCAGGGGAGGGTGGGCACTAGCGGCACTAGCGGTGGTGGATTCAGTGTTAGCCCTGATAGCACTGGCGGCGTTAGAGACCGGGTTACCCCGCTGGCACTGGCGGTGGTTACACTTTTCATACAATTCTCCACCTATCTCAGCAAACCTCCCAATTAGAGAGAGCAAAGAAAACCCGGATAACGTTTCATTTACACTTTGCAGATAACCAGGTGCTGACACCATGTTCACCTGGATGACAACTTCGTTCTCTCAGTCCAATGTGTCGGTTAAGCTGTACGAACGCGTTCATACGATTGGCTGAAAAGTAGCGTTCTTGTGATTGGCTGAAAGGAGAGAGACATCTGATTGGCTACAGATACTTCCCTGTTGAAAAAAACGCATTTGTGGATCAAGACACGTCAGGGGAGTCTCAAAAAGATTCACACACAAATGCAGCGATGTTCACAAATGCAGAGCGGTTTGTGAATGCAGATTCAACAATTTGTGAACAAATATCACAATATACATACAAATGCAGGGATTTTCACAAATGCAGAACAGTTTGTGAATGCAGATTCAACAGTTTGTGAATAAATATCACAATATAAATATTTGTTTTAAACGAAAATTGCAAATTATTTTAAATATAGACATTTGTGGATTTCCATTACAAATATATAAAACAAGTTATATTTGTGTGTGCATCAGAAATACATTTGTGAACTTTGAAAAATATTTGTGAGTTGAGAGACATTTATATATTAATCCTAGTATACATTTGTGAATCCTTCCGTGTGCATTTATTTATTATGAGACTGATCTAACTCCATAGTTTCTAACCACAGTTAGAATTTTTTCCCTCCCCTATTCTCAAAATGGCGTTTGCTGGTTCTGTTTGTTGCTCCTCTGTTAGCTGTACAAAGATGGGCTTTCCCCTTCTGATCCTCTTACCTAGACTTGTTAGATTCACCTAATTCTTTAAAATAGTCATCATAGATGTGTTTTTTGGCCTCATAAGAAGGGTAAGTTGTTTTTAGGAAACTTCCTTGCATACAAAACCAGTTACCTTCAGTTCATCACAAACCCTGACATGAAAATATACTGTGTAAAAAGTCTGTCTTCTACTTTGTGAGATTATAAGACGAAAACACTCCTGTGAACTCAAAAGGCATATATTGTGTGATGCTTCTGCCTTGACAAAGCACTTATTGTAACAGTTCAAGTAGATTAGACATAATTGTGACAATTTTAATGAATACATTTTTGTGTGATATATATTGTTTTGTGATACTTTTAACTAATACAATCTGTGTGGGTTTGTGTGTGTGTGTGTTGTGAGGGTGTGTGTGTATTACATAATATGTAATCTAAACTTGTGAAACTATTAAGCATATGAGCTGAGGCCCTGAATCCAACATTCATTAAAAGAGTATGATTAAAAATAGGTAAACTATGACTTTTATGATAAAAAAAAAATGACAGTAAATATAAAAGTGAATAACTGATAACAATATTGATTATAAAATCTAATATATTAGTAAATTATTGTGTATAACATTATGACAGTAAAAGCACTGATTAACCAAACACTTGTTTAAGTTCATCAATCATCAGTTTTGTGATTCCACAATAGTTTAAAGGGTTGTGATGACTCGCTATGACTAAGTTACTGATCCAGACTTGGAGCAAATTGAAATTTTCCTCCGTGGTGAAACACCATCTCATTACTCACATACTTCAGTGGGAGTCGCAACAACCCCACAGTTTTGTCCTACCTCTGTCCTCCTCAGGACCTGCAGGCAGTGTTTTTTCTTTTCACAGCAAATTATGAAACAGTCTATTGTACCACTGAGACTGTGGTAGCTGGTAGATAATTGGCTTTATTGGTCAGACAAAAAATCGCCTTGTTGTTTTCTCCCTGTGAGCAAAATATCAATCTGCTTATTGATACAAGGTATTTGAGTACCACTTCCCCACTGGTGCCACCGTTACTGCAGGGCCCGGTCACCAACCTGCAGCAGAGATTTTCAGAGTTTGACTTCTCAATCTGGATTAATGTGAGCTGCTGGACGTCTGACCAGCTTAAACTCTGCAGGCTCCAGTTCCAACACTCAAGATTTAAATGTCTCATTTTAACTCTTCATGAATTTGAGTATTTCTAGTGCCAAGGTCAGACAGACATGAGAAACTTTTATGAAACAAAATCAGCATAAACAAATTAACATGACCAGATTAAATATTGACACTGAAGTGTCACTGTGGGTCCACATCACTGAGATGATTTAACTGTCTTTGGAGAGTTGTTACATTTACTCTAATGAAGTGTAATTATTGACTATTTTTGCAGTTAAAATATGATAATCTAAGAATTGTAGCACAGTGAGGGCTAATGTTTTGTGTGACACCACACTGTTTGTATGTTGGCATTTCAGATTTTCTTGAACATAGGGAGGTCATGTAATGTCACTGTCAACACGGCACCAAAGGTCATGAACATACTGCAGATGTCCTGCTGCAGTCTGTTCATAACCTTTTATTCATTCATTTATTTTC
The DNA here is from genome assembly GCA_036419115.1 of Scarus forsteni. Taxonomy (NCBI): domain Eukaryota; kingdom Metazoa; phylum Chordata; class Actinopteri; order Labriformes; family Labridae; genus Scarus; species Scarus forsteni. The sequence goes on along the minus strand of JAZDUH010000347.1, from coordinate 4,601,527 downwards.
TATACTGGCTATCCTTTTCAGGTTTTTGGGGGGCAGGGTTGGAACCTATCCCAGCTGACATTGAGTGAGAGGCGGTAACACGTGACCTAGACCAGTCACAGGCCAATCGCAAGGCCACATGGAGAGACAGACAAAGTCACCATTCAATCTAATTGGCATGTTTTTGGTCTGTAGGAGGAAGCTGGAGTGCCCAGTCCACACAGAAAGGCCCTGACAAATATGGGAATCTTGCTGTGAGGCACATGCACTACCTGCTGCCCCACTTTGCTGCAACTGAATTGTATTAATTTGCAAAAAATATGTATAAAAATGAAAATAAAATTTAAATTTAATAACCTCTAAATTCTTTGTTGCATGAGGAAAGTTGCTGAAATTGCTGCGTTGCTCTGAAGCTTGAATATCGCTGATTGTTTTCCGTTCAAAAGCATCTAAATGTTCGTACAAAGCCCTTTATGGCAGCCATGTGTAAGATATTTGTTCCTCTTAGTGCGTTCCAGTTATGAAAATGCTTCCCTCTAGCAGTAAGGATAATTGCCTTCTTGGTAACCTAAGTAACTAAGACTTATAGGTTATTTGTATTTTTGCTGTGATCACTGCTCCCGCCTACATCATCTGACCAGCCTGCAGTAAATGTGACTGACAACAATTCTCTCACCACCTTCTGAGTGTTTTTAAGGTTCTGCTCTCTCTTAACACTCAGTATGGGCTGTTGCACAAATGGACTGAGAAATCAGACGTATTTATGTGAAACAGTCTGTCTGGCATGTCAGCTTATATCTGTGTTATTTTTGTTATTGTTGGCTGACGTATTTGTTTTCTTCTCTTTTGTTCTGTAGCTATCCCTCTGATTGACTGTCCTCAGGGTTACAAGAGAGTCAACAGTTCTCACTGCCAAGGTAAGACTTTTTCCTTTTGTTTAAACTTTCACTAAAGCAACAGTCAATACTGAATACCTTTACTCACCAACACCAATAAACGGCATGGATTTGCAAATGTTTAGAATATTTTGATTTTTGTCAAGTCTTTCTCATTTCATTCAAATCAATCATTTTTTTGTACATATTAGGGTATTTATTGTTAATACTCTAAAAACCATAATGCTGTGATAAGAAAAATGGACTCAACATGAAGTGACAGCTACCTGGGACTGAATAAAAAAAAGTACATTGGTCCATCCCGGGGTCTTGTGCATGAGTGAGGGTAAAATAGAGGTAGAGATGGGTAAGTAGATCAGTGCTGCATCTGCAGTACTGCAGACTCTGTTGTGGAGAAAAGCCACAAGGCAAAGCTCGCAGTTCACTGCTCCATCTTTGTTCCTCTGCTCATGAGCTCTGGGTAATAACTTAAAGAATGAGATCCTTGAAAGGAGATTCCTCAGGAGGGTGGCTGTGCTCAGCCTCGGAGATAGGGTGAGGAAGAAAAGCTTCAATTTCACTCAGCAACATGACTGTGCTGATGTGTAAGATTACACTGAGTAGCTATGGATTTAAAAATATATAAACAACTAGTGAATTATTTACATGAAAAATAAGAATCTGGTGTGCAACAGCCTTAAGCCATGAACTTTAGAACATGTATTCATGCCCACTAAAAAACTCACAGTTTCAGTTTGTCCGGGGCTTTTAATCATGTTTTCAGTGTGTGACAAACCTAAATTGTGTCATCATGACCAAAGGAAAAACAGCTGTATGGGAATTTTTTCAGTCACAGGAAAATAGGAACAGCAAGAGATAATGCATACTTGAAAGCCCAAAGGTGGACCATGTGAGAAAAGCAGGCGGCAACCTCTGAGGTTTTAAATCGAGGCCCAAGCAAAAGTGTCAAAACCTGAAGTACCCTGAGTTTCCACTTGGGGCTTGCTGCAGAATAATCAATCAATCAGTCAATCAATCTTTATTTGTAGTGCCAATTCATAACAAGTGTTATCTAAAGACACTTTACAATCCAGCACAAAACTCTTCATTTTATTGACACACATATATGCATGGATACATATAAAGATACACATATACATATATATATATACACACAAATATAAACATCCAACACCCAACATGAATCCATATAGCCAATCATGAGTCCCTCCATCATGGCTCAAGAAAAAACCTTCTGTTAAGCAGCAGGAAATCTTGAATGTGGATCCCAGTCTCATGATGGACACCAAATCCACACGATGCTGTGTTGGGTGTGAGGGTGAAGGAAGGGAGGTAGGAGGAGACAAGTGGACTAAAGTAAGAACTAAAGTTAGTGACAGATCCATGAACCATAGACCTGTCCTCATTAAATTTGTTTCAGCTGAAAACAAATTTACTAGAGATGAGGCTCTTGAGGTGCTACATCTCCTTTTCAGGAGGGTCCTCCATGATCATATGCAGGGCAAAAGCGGTTTCACGGCCTTCAGAAACATCTTAACATCCTGGTTCAAAGAAAAGCTTTTTTGAACACCAGAGGAGAATTTTCATATCATCCCTTTTCTTTTTTTTTCTTTTATGGAGGATTGATTGAAGATTTTTGAATCTGGAAATGCAGCGTTACAATTGGTCAGACGACATTTAGTCCCACCTCAGAGTTCAGATGAGATGGTGTGTAGTATAGCGGCTGTATGTGTCCGTTAATGGCCCTCAAAAGCGCTCAAAAGGCTCCTATGGCATAGATGTGTCAGGTTTGTGTTCTGTCTGCGGAGAAAAGAGCTTCTCCCTGACAGCCATTTTGGAACTTGATGAGTCAGCATCTTATTATGTTAAAAACTTAAAGTGGGGGTCTTGGATGCTTTTAATGTTCCTGCATTTGTTCTTTTAATTAACATCAAACTCTAAATCAAGAACACAATCAACCAATGGATGTAGATCCCTCTTATCATAATCATCTGTGTTTTCAGCAGTTTGAGCCTTCATCTTCTGCTCTCTGGCACTCAGACACTGAAAAGTTATGATTATACTGCTGCACTTACTCTGTTTACTAAACACAAACCAGAAGCACCATTTTCAAAATATGCAAAGGCCAAGTGCAGCTCCTAATGAGCAGAGGACTTTAATTGGCTAAATTTAAGCCAGCGATGGATAAACTCAATATGTACAAACTTTAAACCTTGTTAGTAGATATGTATGTATTTAATAAAGAGACCTTTAATTGGATGCAGAGGTGTTGACAGATGGAGTTCTTCTTCCTCCTTTTGATCAGTAAATGTGTATCATTAACTCAAATATGTCCACCTTTTTTTTTTAAACAGAGGTCCTTGGTTTAAAAAACTGCAAAATTACAGGTGGACATGTTTTTCTTTGTGAGGCGAATGCTGCATGTTACATCAAAGACTGTTACATAAGTGGGCTGGAACTGCCTTTAGAATCTGAATCTAGATTTTTGAGGTCGCAGGAGTCTGGATCCTATCCCAGCTGACATTGGGCGAGAGTCAGGGTACACTCTAGACTGGTCGCCAGGTAATCCCATGGCCACATAGAGAGACAGACAACCATTACACTCATACTTAAGTGTAATTTAGAGACACCAATTAACCTAATCAATATATTTTTGGTCTGTGGAGAGAACCAACTCATGTACAGGGAGAACATGCAAACCCCACACCAAAACACTCTTCCAATACAGGGGTTCAAACCAGCAACCTTCTTGCTGTAAGGCGCGTTTACTATCTGCTGTGCTACCCAGCGGCCTTCCTTATCAATAATATGTCATGAAAACATCAAACCAGTGGTGGACCTGCCCATTTCATAGTTACATAGTTTTAGAGAACAGGGATCTTTGATTGTTGTTGTGCATTTCAAGCAGTTTGACTGAAAGTTGAGAGAGAGTGCAAACCTCCACTGAGACATCTCTAAAACCAAATTATCAGCTTTAATGGAGAGAGCTGTCTTATCTCATGATGTCAACAAAACTTTCATTAAATTCTGAATCTGCATTTAGATTCAAAACACCGCCAGTCTTATCATTTCTTCTTTGCACCATTACGGGAATTGAAAAGGTTTTATGATACCAATGCCATTTAAGATTCTGCTTATTGATTTGATTATTTCACAATTTCTTTGTGAATTCCTGTTGATTTTCTGTTTGGGTAAAGGTTGGCCTACATAGGCCTATAAAGAAAATGTTCATATTGTCAAGCCAACATAGTTTTTTGAATTGTTTAACCTATAAGTGAGTTAATTTTGAAGCTTTTCGTTGCACCATGTACTGATATGTGCCTAGTACTGTTTCCCATGGGCCTTGAGCAACCCTACTTAAAAAAAAAAAAAGACTTTTAGGAAATAAGGTTAAAATTCCTTTAGCACACTCTAACATAATTTTCCTAAGCCTGGTTTGCATCGTTTAAAGGCTGCATATCTTGGTGCATTTGACAGTTTATGTCTTCAGAGGCTATTAAGTCAGAATTTGATCTAAGTTGAAAATGGAAAATGGAAAATAATAATAAGTTTAGTATCTGTAGAGGATCAGATGCAGCTATTTTCCCTTCCCCTTTGGAAACATTCAGATCTCGAGGAAGCTTCGGAAGGCTATAATAATGAGCTCTGTGCTGATTGGCTGCCTAAGCAATGCCTGATGGGAGAAGGGAAAGGAGAGGTTACAGGCCACAGAGCAGACTTTCAAAACAATGATGATGTCTGCCTGCTCTGACAGAAAAAAACACATGTAGGTGGAGGCTGTAGAGCTATTACATCATAAACCTCAGGAAGAAAAAAAAACAGTGTTTTATTTGAAGAGACATAAAGCATTTCTCCGTGAACCAAGCATCAAGTAAAAGGTGTCATGCTCTTCTGCTCCTCAAGCCCCTTCAAACAACACAAAAAGTAAAGAAGCTGGAGGCTCACAAAGTAGAATGTGCTGTGCAGTGTAGTACACAGCCTAACTTTTACACTATTCCTTTATATTCCTCTTAGCCATCAGTCCCATGCTTTATACAAAAGCCTTTTCTGGCAATAGAAGCATCTTTGAGTTTTGTAACAGTGCACCTCACCAATAAAAGGCAACCAAGTAGGCTGTCAACAGTCTATTAAAGCATGCTGGCTGAAAAGCTTTCGCTCCCTTCTCTCTATAAGCTGGATGTCATGGTGGGTTACAGACATGACTCACAGTCTGTGATCTGGGCCAAGTGTGTTCTCACTGTAGGATTTGGACTCACTAAAACTCGACACATTTCACAGGAGAGTTTCAAAACATCACTCATAGGACATGAAACTATGCTGGAATAAGGGCACAAATATTAGTCAGTTGTGTGGCCCAAAAGGAGCGTCCAGATTTAGATATCTTTAACAAGTGTTACAGGGAATCGGGGGATTTGACTCAACTATAAACAGTCCAGTAAGAGCAATTCCTTTGGCTTTATGAGGGGGCATTCAGCAAAAAAAACGTTTGCATCAACACTGTAGGGGTCAGGAGCAGAGCAGAGGCGTAGCAGGAAGAAGTCATGGTTACTGTCAACCAAGATTACCATGTGGCCAAAATCAATTCATTAATTAGTAAGTGATATTTTTTCTCATATTTTCAGAAGAACAATGTATTTTCCCACTTTTTTAGAAGAAATAATTTCTGTATCTGTGGATTAATGAGGATGAGAGGACTAAGCAGAGTACACACAAGACAATCAATGACTTTTGGCCCGGATCAAAAATATGTAACATGTTCAATATTTATGACCCGAAGTCCTGATCTGTGTGGAGCATTGAGGACAGTAGAACACGTCCTAGGTGTTTGGATACATGGACCAGAGTAAAGCTAATCCGAGAGCTAGCTGGCTTAAGCAGGAAGCAAATGTAGCCATGGCAATGAGAGTAAAGGTGAAGCATCAAGTTAGACCATGTCAAAACAAAGGTTTGTTTAGAAAATGTGATTATCTAAATGGCGTAACCTGTAAATTATATATAACAAACTGATAAAGAGAGAATGGGTTAATTAAGAGGCATGTGGTAGTATTGTGTACTATACACTGCCTCTAGAAACAAAGCTCACATTTCCTTTAGTGGCACCCATATTTACTAAAACCATGGGCCTTGAGCAGCCCTTCTTTAAAAAACCCAAACTAACCTTTTGAAGAGCTATCCCAGTGTTTGCTGCTCATGCCATCATAGTGATTTAGCCTTCAGATAACTTCTATCCTAAAACAACCACTCCAGCATCAATAAACCTCACAAGCATGGTTGTGGAACACAATGGTTAGAAAGACCTTTGCATGTACATGGAGAGCATGCCAAATCCACTCAGTAAGGCCCCGACTGATACGAGGTAAACGAGCAATGTCTTGCTGTGAAGCAGGAGCACTGACTGCACTACAGCCCTTTACCCTGATGAAAATAAGACAAATCCACTCCATGCTTTGTTAGCTTAGTGCCTAATTATTGAGTAAATGTTGATCAATTTTCCCTGTGAATCAAGAGAAAAGTGCTTAAATTCTGAAGAGCCGAGAGTTTCCCTGACAGCTGTATAATATACAGCTCTCACATGCTGAAATAACAGCTGCAGCTCTTTAAATTCCTCACAGCTCACTTTTAAGGGGATACTTGGATCGACCCAGAGCTTCTGAAGTCTTAAGAGCTCTCCCTGAAGTAATGGCTGTGCTCTAACTCTGCCAAGCTGCTGAATCAATAAGTTATGTTGAATGTCATCAGACGAAGCTGGCAGATGTGTAATGTTTTTATGTTTGTGTATTCTCAGATTTAGATGAGTGCCAGCTTCAGGGGGTGTGTCCAAATGGAAACTGTATAAACGCGATCGGCAGCTACAGGTGTATCTGTAAACCTGGATTTGTCCCTGACTCAACGCTCAGCACATGTATACGTAAGTATCCAGTTTAACACCGTCTGTTTTGCCCTCTGTCTCTCACATCTTTCCCTCCTTGACAAACATCTGATTAAAAAAAAGACTGAAATGCAAGACTAAGCTGTGGTTTTATTCAGGCAGGAATGATCTATCACTACTGCATGCTGGTCTCTGATGTGCAAATGTGCTCAAGCAACAAGCTGTCTTATGTCAGCTTGTTGTTTTCAGTCACTTAAAGACAGTGGAATACAAGTTTCAACATTTATGCCTTCAACCTACACCGTCCAGCCACAGCAGGGGCTGATAGAATGATGTTGAAGCTCTAGTGGCCCTGTTTACACCTTGCATTAACATAGTAACTTGGAATTTAGATGCTACATGATTGTTTTTAAAGGGACAGTTCAGTATTTTTGAAATTGGGTGTATCAAGTATTTGACAACAGTCAGTGAAGTGGCTGAAAGGGCTCTCAGCTTTCAGCCACTTCACTGACTGTTGTCAATTACCTGATACAATCCAAGTTCAAAAAAACTAAACTATCCTTCTAACACTTGGCAGGCAAGTGTGCTTTGCTTACAGGTCCTCAGTAAAGATGTAATGTGATTTTCAAAAGTATGTCATACTTATTTTTCACTTTTATTTCAAAGTGCAGTAAAATGATCCAAATGCACCCAAAAACGTTGTGAATACTTATTGTGGATGCAGATATTACATGCTGTAAACTTGGTATCTAAATACCCAAGTAGACATTAATGCAAGGTGTAAAGAGCCCCATTGTGTGTTTTTAGGTTTGCATTTGAATTCAGTGCATGGATGAGAGCATGGTTTGGATTACACGGTGAAGTTGCCCCTAAAGCATGTGTTGCCAGTCGACATCAACCAAATAGATCCATTCGCTGTCATAGATTTGGGGCCCAAAAACAGAACCAGATGACTTCTGTCACACAGTTTATACACTAAAAGCTGCAAAAGGGGACAATGGAGGTCGATGTTATGAGACAGAGGCTGAGAGCATGGCAGAGTGAGATGACCAGACCTTAAAGTTCAGGGAATGCTGATCCTAATGCAGGGAGAGTAACAATTAGAATACAGATCAGAGAGCAGTCATGAAAAATCCACAAGTTACCACCTGTCAAGGAGATTGTGTTTTTGCCAGTGTATGTTTGTTTGTTTGTTAACAAGATTATGCAAAAGCTACTGGAAATTTTACTCACATTTTCAGGAGATTCTGGTGTTTGACTCAACTCAAAAATGATTAGATTTTGGTGGTCATCAAGGTAACTGCCATTAATGAACAATTGTTTTACTCAGTAACTGTCTAACTGGTAATGATGTCAATAGGATTCTGAGTGATAAGTGTGAGTTTTGCGGGTCAAGAAATCATTTTATGATGGTAAATTCAGCATGGAACAGTTGCTTATAGATGTCACAGCAATATGTGAGCTACCTGACATGAGAGATCATCATCTGTGGTCTGAGAGTACACTGGCACAAGTTGGCTGTCACTTGTCTTCCGAAAAAAAATGTTTGTTTGTTAACATCTGATTTCTGAAACATTGTATTTCTTTTGAAACCTTTTAAAAAGTATTAAACTACTAGGCTAATCTGGGGGCTTTCCTATCTTGGCTTCCTCATATGGATTGACTGCTGTCTACTCACCAACCATCTCCAACGCTGACCATTGGAGATGGTGCAGCCTCACAAGCTGATTGTGATATCCAGGCAGTGTACATCCCATGCTATGGTCCATTTTTTACTTTGAGCCAGTCAGTTCTCCATATCTGTGTTTGACTAAGAATTAGTCACGGGCCAACATTTCTGGCGACTGACGTAATGATGTTTGAGTACTCTATCTCAAAAATACTAAGTCTCAACTCAACTGGCATTTCACTGTTATCTTCAAATATCCAAGAACTCAGACTTGGATACAGACCCCGCTGTCTCCATAGAAGCTCTCGGCAAAAGCTTGCCTACCATTATCAACCCAGCCACTCCATTCATGTTATCCCATCTTTCCATTGTCGCTCCTCTGACACATCATCAGAGCATGTCACCCTGCAGCTGAGTTCTCTGGACTGCAAACCTCAAACAGCATGTCGATGTGCCCACATATTCCAGGGGTCACACACTTGATGGGGCTTTCACAAACTCCACCCTTATCAATCATCTCCTAATGTATGATCTGGGTGTGTCTGATAGGCCTGTGCTCAAAATATCGATATGGCAAAATATCGTATCGCACTCCTTTGAGATACGTGTATCGATATGGATTCTACAGAATCGATACGGCCTAAATATTTTGACAGTTGTTGTAAATACACTTTGAGTAATGTTAACAGTGGCACAGTTCAAGGTAGAAGACGAGCTACATAATGAAGCATATGTTCTAAATTTGAACTTAGGTCTACCATCTTTGAGGATCTAAATTTATGTCTCTCGAGTTGTAGAACCACTTAAAACTCATCCTTGTTCTTTTTCTTCTTATAAGAAAAAACTAAACTTGTCAAGAATTTTGCTTAAAGCAAAGTCAATGTTCATAAGACCATCTCAATGGAGCTGCCAATCACCCAGCTGCCATTCCTCTTCCCCCCTTACCAAAAGCAAAAGGCAGATACATTTCAGAAATCTGAAGGATATCAACCTGGACCCCCTGACCCTGGAGGTAACTACATCTGCTCTCTCATCTCCCGCTCCACCACCTGACAAGTCCTGACTGAACCCTCTCCAAAACAGTCATCAACCAGGGTGTTAGAGTGGATTCCTATCTCTCTTGAAATATACATTAGCCACCTCTACCAGACATTCTTCTTCCATCTCCAGAATATCGCCAAACTCCCAACTGACTCTTGCTGATGCAGAGAAGCTCATCCACACTTTTGTCTCCTCCAGGCTGGATTACTGTCGTGCACTTCTCATCGGGATCCCGAACCAGAGTCTAAATAAGCTTGAGTACATCCAGAACAGTGCAGCCAGGATCCTGATGAGGGTGCGAAAGTATGATCACATAACCCCCCTCCTCAAATCACTCCACTGGCTCCTTGTCCCACTCAGGGTAGACTACAAAGTTTCCCTCCTCACCCTCTAGTGCAACCCCCCACCCCCAAAGAAACTCCTCATCCCTTAGACCTCCTCAGGAACACGCCAGTCCACAGGTACTTCCTACCTCAAGCCCCCAAAGACCAGCTCTGGACCAAGGGGACCAGCCTTCTCTTCAGCTGCTCCCAGTCCTGTAGAACACCCTACCAGACAACCTGAGGGCACCACATACTCTGAATGCTTTTAAACAAGGTCTAAAAACGTACCTTTCCAAAAGGGCTTTTAGCTGAGCTCTGCTGACTCACACTCACCTTCTTTTTGTTTTAATCATGGTCCATTTATTATGTTTTTTATCTTTTAGCCTTGTAGAACTTTAAGACTTCCTTCAAAATGTGAAGTGCATTTTATAAACAATGTATTTATTTATCTATTTATTTACTTTGGTGAGGGTTGCGGTCTCTTGAGTTCTTTCTGCTTCTTCTATAAAAGCAACAGACTGTTAAAAAAGACATGAAGGAAGAGCTACAAGTGTCAAATCAATCAATGTCCTAAATGATTGATTGGTAGTGTGTTTGTCACTAATTTCTTCTAATCCTGACATACTGGGAGTGTGTGTCTCCTGATTTTGCAGAGCTGTAAGTTCTGGTGTGTGTGATGGATTGTAAAGAGGTTTGGCTCGTGCTCTCCTACTCTTTTATCTCAGTTAATGAAAGCCAAGTGTCCATTCATCACCATCACTGTTTAATTCAAAGAGCTCAGTAGAGGAGACTTAAAAATTCATTACTGTTACTGCTGTCGTCCATCAGCTGTTCAGAGGCACTCGCTTCAAGCACGAGTCTTTTAAAGTCTGAGAATGACTCGGTTGTGTTTGCTGCATTTAAAGCACAGATTTAAAATGCTATCCATGGGTGGACTCGAGCTAGTACATGGTGCCACTGAAAGCCTCATTATTAACCTACTTATAGGTTAAAACTACTCAAAAAACTAAACTTGCTTAACAATACACCACAGTAAGATTCTTTACATTGAGAAATTGAGGACTTTTTGAGGACTAACGCAGAGGACAGATCAAATGATTTGTTTGTCCGCAACAATGCTTGGTATGTCAGACAAGGTGACCAAGCAGCCATAAATTTGCACAGTGACTTGCTCAATTTAAAAAATAGATGACATGGCTGAGATGGGATGATGATAGAAGGAGGAGGGGCAACACCTCTGCTACAGTCTGCTTTGGCAGCTACCGAGCCTTTTCTCCTTTACTCCTTTTAACTATCGTTTTAGATCCTCCCAAGAACAGCAGGAGGAATCATTTCAGAACAGAAAATAAAAACATCCAGAATAACTGACGGCAGCAGGGAATACATTTTCTGTCCCTTCTTAATGGAGAATGAGTGAGGGACAGAAGTTTTTCGACTGGAGAGTTCTTGTAGAAAGACAAACTAAAATAATAAACTAAAGTATTAATCCCACATTGGAACCACATTACTAAATAATGCTGGTACGCACTGCTTGAAATATGCAGCGAGTCTCTTTTCAGTGTGAGCTGCTTCAAGTCTGCCTCAATCAATCACTGCAGAGTGACACCAAATAGAACCCTATAGCTTCTGAAACATTTCATAGATATATATGTAGAAAATCAGATCACATTGGAATTAAAGAGATTTCACAAGAACTGATCTCAGTTAATGAGATGTGTTTTCTCCTTTGTCTATGGATTAAAAGTTATGATAATTAAACAGAAATGCTAAATGTTTAAGGCATTACTAAGATGTAAACATATAATATTACAAGCTTTTTAAATTCTTTAATATACTTATGCATTGTAGAAGCAAAGAATGCATGGAAATCATAGGCAAAAGCAATCAGTGAAAAAGTCTTTTTCAGAGGTGGGCTAAATCAGCTGTTTACATGCTGATCTACCTCGATCTACATAGCTGTTATTGTATTATTGCGTGCATTGCTGTTATTGTTCCTGACATCATGCTGGAGCGCTCTGACAGGCTGTTCCTCCACTGCCAGTGGGCAAGGTAGCACATTGTTAACCAGCCTAAAGCCGCTGCATGTTTGTTTGTGCTTTTGGAGTATGTGAAAATCTGGGGTTACTCATATGATTGGTGGCTACAATAAAATAATAATGACCTGAAATCATATTTTACTAATTAAAGCGCTGTTATTGTTATCTTCAGGATAAAAACAGCTACTCCTTCTGCTGTCTCTGAGTTTAGTTCATCTGAGCATGCCCAGATGCTGTTAGTCTGATTACATGTTCCATGCATGTACACACACCAGAATGTCCAGAATGTGTCCATGTAAACAGTGAATCAGAAACATGCTAATCTAAATGATTTCAAAAAGGAAAGTGCACATGTAAACATGGCTAATGGCAAATTTGCTTCATGAAACAGTTTGCTCATCATTGAGGAAGTTAACTGAACTAGAGCTACACGCTTTGTTAACAGCACTGTGTTGCAGCATCATGAACTTAAATCTTGTACATTTAGATATGTTTTAAATTGGATGATTTTTTTTTTATGCACATGACAAACTTTAAGTCAGGGTATATTTAGATTTGAACACTTCTGGTGGAAGGACACATCCGCTGTGCAGAAGTAGTTTTAGTGAAAGAATATAAAGTATACATTTTGCTAACTCTGTTTACACTTGCTGAAAAAATATGTGAAAACATTTTCCAAGTTACTCAAGTACACAGCATTTGTTTTTAGTCAGACGTCTTCCTGACAAACATGTGCAGGGAAATTTCCTGCTCTGAGGTCCAAGTGGAACAAGAATACTTATGTACAGTGCACAGTACCTGGGTATAGAGATGGGATTTATGGCTCTTTGGAGGGAGCCGGATCTTTGGGATCCGTTTGTTTCAAAGAGCCATTCAAAAGACTGGCTCATTTGGCTCATTTTTATATTTATTCACTTTTAAGAGGCCAGCCTGGGTTTAGTTCATTTTATCTTGGAAATAATCACAGGGAGGAATGATGGGCTGAGATTTGGATCAGAATAATTTCAAACTTAGATTTCCCACCAATATTTGAGTTTGAATTCTTCTGAAATATTGATTCTAGCTTCATTTGACATGTGCGACAAGATTTTAAAGTTCAATATGGATTCATTGTAAATATTCCCCTGACATATCCCTCTGAGTTGACAGTGAGATCACTATTTACCCTTTGTATAAAGTGTGTGTATGTGTGTAAAACTACTTTGACTTATGTTATTCATGCAACACCTAAACACTTATAAATACACAATAAAAAACAAAGCAGGCTACAATGAAGTTCCATGCAAAAGCTTTTAGTGAAAAAATTTCCATGCAAATTTTTTTTAAAATAAATAAAATTACAACAAATTAGAGAAAAACAATGTGCATACAGCCCACTAGTATTACTAATAAAACTTTGCAATGGACTAGTGAACTGTCCTGAGGTACATTTAATTCATTTGTCTGTTTTTAAAGCACTTTGTGCTACATTTTTTTTGTATGAAAAGTGCTATATAAATAAATAAATTGATTGATATAGTTGCTTTTTAAAAAAATAAATAAAAATAAGTGCTTAACCCTGAGGAGGACTCCTGAACTGGAGTGATTGGGTGAATAGTAGCCTATACCTGACCTACAAAAACAGGAGACCAGTCCCTTTACTCTGAACCATAACCCCAATAACAAAATCAAGTGTAAACAAAATCAATGACCTTCCCAAAATAATGACGACGACGGACAATCCTCCCCCTCAGTCAGGCTGCACTGCCGACACTGAGGTACTCACGTGAAGGGAGCGTGCACAACTTATGCGCAATTTGGATATGAATTAAGCCCTCCTCCCCATGCTCTCTCCGTCTGCCAATTCCGATGCACCCGCTTTTTTTTTTGTATAGGTGTGAACTCAAGGAGAGAGAGAAAAAGAACGGCTCCCAACCAATTGTGACTCGGTTCCCATCGTTCATGTTAATGAGCCGTTCAAAAGATTTGGTTTGTTCGTGAACGTCACAACTCTACCTGGGTATTTGCAGGGAAATTTCAGGGTTGCATGTGTGAAGCTAGAAAAGCACTTGGAGAGCGCAGACCTCCGCCAGCACCACAGTCCTCACCCATATTGTGATTTTCACAATAAATATTAGTCCTACCTTTATTTGATCTAAATATGTAGATTCCTTGACCATGAAAACATACCATTAGCAATTGGATTCATAAGGACATCTATTTTAGTTTAGTAGTTATTCACAAAAATCACATTTTTCGTCATGGCGGCCAGGCGCTGATCCGGATCAACACCAAAATCGAATCAGTTCTTCCTTTTCCCATGCTGAACATTTCCTGAAAATTTCATCAAAATCCATCCATTACTTTTTGAGTTATGTTGTTCACAGACGGACAGACGGACAGACGGACGGACGGACAGACAGACAAACAGACTTTCCCAAAAACATAACCTCCTTGGCGGAGGTAACAATAGCCCAAGTCCTCTGTATTAATTAATCGAGGCCTGCACAGCCAGCCAGTATCCAAAACAGTAATGACTTCACCATGGGGTTGCTCTGTGAGGACTTTCCCTTGTTTTGTGTTTTCTTTTGCCTAATAACCTAAATTCTGATCAGACATGCACTAGATTAAGATGAAAAGCACACTCAGAGCCTGCTGCTACCACATGCAGATTTCTGGCTCAGTACAAGAGTTTAATATTGGTTTTCTCCAAGCCACAGAAACATTTTCCTTTTGCTCCCACAGCCTCAAAGTGCAGGTTGGCAAACTCCAGGCTGGTTGTCATCTGCCTTTTCCTCAGGACTTGCTCAGTCATTTCGCTCTGCCATGAAGGCCTGACTGGCTGAGTGCTGCAGGGAAAGTTTTCTTTTTGGCAGTTTGAACCATGTCTACAGACAAACCCTGCTGAGAGAGACCTTTGATTCCTTGGTTACTTCCTGGCAAAGGCCTTCATTGCCTATTTACTCATGTTGGCGAGATGGTTCACTGTAAGGAAGAGGATTGGCTGGTTCAGGCTTCTTTCCTTTCACAGCCCAGGGACTTACTTTACTCCTGGGAATGTTAAATGTTAGATTGTTTTAAGCCTTTCTACTATTGACATTTTTCCTTAAAGGGAAACTCCGGTATTTTGACACCTGGACCTTATTTTTAGGTTTGTGCATGCTCATATACTCACTCAGACAAACATCGTGCAGCTCGGAGTCCTTCAGAAGTTATTTAGATCCAACCGATGTAGCCGCGCTTAGCGGGGTCCACGGCAACGGAGCTTCAGCGCGGGACGTAATCTCTGCAAAATCGCTCGTCTCTACCACAGCCCGGTTTGTCATTGCAGAGAAATCCTCCAGAGTAGTCAGACATATATTCCTGGATAGATCCATACGCGTGTCAGCCGGTTTCAAGTCCCACTCTGAGCAGCTAACACACTCCTCTTCTGTTGCTATAGACGAACACTGTCCACAAGCGCACCGCCGGTTAGCATTGAGTCATGGACGTACTCCTGTTTGTTGTTCTCGAGCCAGCTGTTCGTCTCTCTCCCTCTCCATTCTTCTCTCATGGAGCTCCTTGTCCGTGTACTCAGACTCAAACCGGTCGTTGTAGTCTGACTCTTCGGCATCGGATAAATATTCTGCCATGTTGCTCAGCACTGCCGGCTAAAAGTAGGTCAGCTGTACCTTTGTGTCGTGGTTTGTTTACCAGGTCAGCTGACCCACCTGAAGAGGGTAGATGAGCTGACTTTATGATAACACTGGCGATGGATGAAAAAATATAGCCGAAATGAGCGATTTTGCCCTATAAGGAGCTTCAGCGCGGAACATAATCTCTGCAAAATCGCTCATTTCGGTAGAGACGAGCGATTTTGCAGAGATTACGGCTGAAGCCCGCTAAGTGCGGCTACATCGGTTGGATCTAAATAACTTCTGAAGGACTCCGAGCTGCACGATGTTTGTCTGAGTGAGTATATGAGCATGCACAAACCTAAAAATAAGGTCCAGGTGTCAAAATACCGGAGTTTCCCTTTAATATTGTGTTTTATTGACGTTATTCAATCTTCTTGTTCTCAGCAGACTGTTGTCATATGAAGTTGAAAATTAGGAGAAGGGTCAAATAAATCAAGAACCATTAATGTTTGAGGACAGCTTTCCCAAACATTAGCTCACTGTGGCATTCTTATTTTGAGACCTGAAAATTATCCAGAATTCACCTAAACCCTCATGCAACCACAATATGAGACTTGAGTTTTAGGGCTCCAATTTCATAGAGTGTGTCCAGGGCAGTTTTCAGTTTTCGTGCAGGGCGTAGTCCTCAAGTCTCTGTCCCTCCTTCTGGTGCAGAGGAGAAGAGAAGGCGTGAGTGGGTTTAACACAGCTGAGTGTTGTTTTCACCAGTCAAGTGAACACCTCTCCTTGCCTTTAAATACGCTGCGGGCGAGGCGCAGTAACTGATTGGTCTGACTGTTCCACGCCACCGTGGCCATGGTGTGTGAAAATAAGTGACAGTTACATTTAAACACAGCAGCAGGCTAATACATTCATCATGTCTGTGATCCACCTGCATTCCTGGTCTTTCATCACCTTTGGTGATATATTCTCCCCCGGTAACTCCTCCTCATCGTCCTTGCAATAATGTACTCCATCTTTTTAGATCATGTTAAGAATAAAAACTAAAACGGAGAAATATGGGCAATCACAGGTAGATCTGTAAGACACTGAGTGATTTACGTTTATTGAGCGAGCCTCTCTTCTCTTTTTTCTTTTCTTTTGAATTTTATGAGATGAGAGAAGCCGGATGTATTCTCCGCATCAGATGATGAGGCTGTTTGTTGTTGGCTTGAGAGATGTGAACTCGTTAGTTTGCATCACACTTCTAGCTGCCGTCAGGTTAAGTTTCCATGATGACAAATGTCTTTGATCCAACATCAGATGTGACGGAACAATTAATATAGATAGAAATGCTGGTTCAGATGGTTGCATTAAATAGTGATTGCTGTAATTGTATATTGCATTGGAATGTGCCTGACACTCTAGATTTCTGCCTCTGAGGTTTTGGTGACGTGTGCACTGTGTGCCTGTCAGCCAAATCACAGTTACACCGGGTACGCTTCTCCTGCATAGAGAATAGACCAGGTTGGAGATGGCGAGCTTTCAGCACATCTTCCATGCAGTTTGGCACAAAATTGCCACTGTACCAACCTGAATCTGTCAACACCTCCCCCTGGTGCGAAACCACCCACCTCGATGCAGCCGATCTACCAAATGGCCAAATTGGCTGTGCACAGCAGTGCGCCCAAAGACATTACCACTGTGCAGGGTGCGCCAGGCTCCGCCACTCTGCGTCATCCTGTGCCACCCTGCGCTTCACCCAGAAATTAGGGCCTTTAAAGCATCCACAGCCTCTGCTGTCAATTATCATGGACAGATTCCAGTATGAATGCTCAGTTGTGCTGCTATATTTTCTTTGAATTCTCTTCTTTTGGATATACTGTGTGTATCTGCAGTCTCTCTTTCATGCCTCTGAAAGCATGGATAACCATGAGAACCAAGCTATGTAGTGAGATAAATTTTAAATGTTGTAAAACACCTGTTAATCTGTGACACTGATTTTGTTTATGAAGTGATGAAAAATGATAAAAGTTAACATGTAATTAAAATCTCCTTGCCTTTTTTGTTAGTTGTGTATGACAAATGTAATTCAGATTTATGATGATTAATAGTATTATTTAACTTATTATGCATTTATTTATAATTGCCGTATAAAACCTTTTGTGGCCTACTTGTGGTGCCTCTGCAGCCCACCATTGGCCCAAGCCCTCAGTTGGGAACCACTGTTTTAGGAAGTGTGATTATTTGGTTTGCTTTGGTGATTGTTGGGGTGTAAACCTAATATGATGTCCCTATATGCCAGACAGTACAATATACAGTATCTGCACAAAATAAGTTTATCTATGGGACTGAAATTAAATGTTTTAATTGTTTTGATTGTATTTAAACTAGTTTTGTTCTCTAGCTTTCCTCAGGGACATCAATTTCTTTAGCACAGTTCACTTGGAGTTTCACCAGTGATTAACTTGGTAGCATTAAAAAAGACCAATAAAATGAATTAGTAAGAAGAGTGACAAGCAACAGAGCTCATACTAACTAGTGGGAATGAACCATGATAATATAATGTTTGCATAAAATTGTAGGTGCACCAGGTTGAAGGTTGTACTGCAGTTAAACCCAAAGTGAAAATGACTTATTCATCAAAGTGGCAAACTCCCACACTGAAAATCAGCCCCAATGTAAAAAAAAAACAACAAACTGATGGTTGGTCTTAACAGGGATTTGAAATTTATAGTTGGGGAAAATATTTTACTGTAATCTTGAATTTTTAAAATTATGCAACAAGTAAATCAAGTTATACCCACAAATAAATCAGTTTGAAAGTCATGTTTTTAATTGTATTACTTTACATAATGGTCTGCCTATAAAACAAGAAGTTTGTCATCATGTTTGGAAAAGATACATTTTGTTTACATAACCCCCAATTTCCAGCTAATTCTCATAAATCTCCATAATTCCTAAGAAAAGTTTCCAGTATCAGAAATTTCCAAAATGCCCACCAAGCTAGACTTTCCCTGGACAATTTAAATATCGTTGAATTTTTTTTTCCCCTTTGCAACTCTTGTCTTATGTTAACATTTCTGATGTCATGTCCTGCCAAAGTGGCTAATACTCAAAGTATACTCTACGTACTCCTGATCCAGCTGTATTCTCAGTTAGTCTAAGAAGCTCTGTTGGTGCTCCTGTAACTTAAAGGCCCCCTTTCCCATGTGGGCCTTGTCTGTTGTTGTATTTTGTCAACACAATGCTTCTCAGTGCCATGTTTCCAACAACTTCACATTCATTACACAGCCTCACTGTGATGGGGCTTCCAGTCTGCAAATAGACATTGACAGCTGATGAAACAATAGAAGGGCATAACACTGCTATGTTCATTTAGGTATCAAGAATTTCGGACAGCTACTGTTGCTATAAACAGGTTGGGAAGAAGTCCTATGGCATTTGATGCTTTTACATTGAGAGGAGTCATGTAAAACACACTGAACACACACTTGAAAATATGAAAAAAAAAGATTTTGGGCTCTTTAAGAATTTGACAAAAAAAATATTTTTCCTTTAAACAGAAAAAAGGCAGATGTTTGCTACAGCCTTCAGACTACACTTAAATCGATAAGTCAACCACAATCTCATCCAGACGTCAATCTTCATCAATTTTCTGATCTGAAATCATGCTAAAAGACCATTTTATTTGTGAGTGTCAACATCTTTGCGATGGAAGAAATGAGGCATCAGTACAGTCTGTTTAGTAAGCAGTGACAGCCCTTACAGCTGGATTGAGCAGAGGTGAAGCCTGAGCACCAAATTCAACTAATCTCTTTTCAAGCCACCCCGATGTTTTGAAACTGGATCATTTTTTGGCAAAATAGGTCAACTACTTAACCAGCATTGAAATGATTTACTCCAGGTAATGTTTCAGTCAGAAGAGAAAACCTGAACTGAACATTCTTGTTTTCCCTTGGAGGTCATTATTTTGTCCGTGTTCCACTAAGAACAGTTTCCAGTTGGCGTTTTGTGAAGATGTTGGATTGAACCATAAGACTTGAGAAAGCACAGATGGATCCAAACTCTTCTGCATGCTTTTACCCGAGCCAGCGCTTAGCCTGGATGTGTTTGCATGAAATGCATGGTGCATCAGCATGAAAACTTAAACGATTTTCATGATTTTTTTGTGCTTTATTTTGTTTAAGGTTAAAATGTTTGTCCAACTTTTATGTGCAAAGAATAGATGTGTCTTTTATGTTGTGGAAATATGTTTAGGCTTTGTTTGTGGCAGTAGTTTGTTCATTTAAAACATTTGCTCTGGTGACGGGGACCTCTATATTTTCTGCTCTCTGCCCTTTCTTTCCCCCATGTATGTGTCTCCTGCACCACTTCCTACGCCTCCTCCTGCTCCTCTGTCCTCCTCCTGCACTCCTCTTCAGCCAACACGCCTGCCGTCCAAGAGGAGAAGGGGGCTTGCTTCCGTTTGGTCAGCTCAGGGAGGCAGTGTTTGCACCCAGTGTCTACACAGCTAAGCAAACAGCTTTGCTGCTGCAGTGTGGGCAAAGCCTGGGGCCCTCGGTGTGACAAATGCCCCCCTCCAGGAACAGGTAAGGCCCTCTGTCAGACATGTATGCCATATTAGTGAGAACTTGGCCATGAAGTTACCCTGACACAATTTACCATTCAACAAATCAAGCAATATACAGTAATGTGGCCCCGAAACTTGCTCAGGTTTGACCTCAAAGTGTCATATTGATGTGAGCCTTGGTTTGGCCCTGTAGGTCTTTTAAGCTTAAAGTCTGCAAACCACAAGAGCACTGGATCAGGACTCAATGAGATGATGTAACAAAACATAACTACAAAGCCCCTAAAATGACAACCATTGATTTTTAGAGTCTCCAGAGCTCAATGCTGGAATTACTGGATCAGAAACCAACTAACACAGATGTTGGATCAAAGACAGCTTGGCAGAGATTCTGTAAACTCAAAAGAAAGCACATTCACACTCTCCCACACCTGGGCTCTTTCCTCCAAACTGCCAGCTGGCAGGGACGTGGTCAGCCTGATAGACCGGACCACACCTGAGAGGAAAAGCTCATAAGAACGCCTCACAGCATTCAGATGATGCTTCTATGGTACTATACTCTTTGTCTGATAAAAAAGAGAACTGAATTAGTAACACTATTATGGTTACCTATCAAAGTTATGCTTAGAAGTTACTCAGTAAATTTTTATCTTGTGTCGACCGTTAAGTGCACACACAGGGACAACAAAAAAGTTTAACACATCATAAAGAATGGGAGGGAGTAACATGGAACACCAGAAGGACCATTCAACATATTTCACTTATTCATCTGGTACAGAGCCCATTGAAAGTGTTTGGGAACCTTTCAGTCCAGCAGATGATTGAATGATTGTTCTGTCAGTCACATTTATTACAAGCCAACTCGATGATGCAGTAGGTGGGAACCACTTTGTAAAACAATCTCTCGTCAAAGCATAATAAAAGTGGAGACAAATTATCCTTTGTACAGAGAAGTTTGTTTTGTTATTTGTTTTTTCATTTAATGAAGAAAGGCAGTCCAAGTCTGATAAAACTGAGACTGAAGCTGTTAGCATCAATGCTAATCTTTGCACAAGCAGTCACTTCCTGCTGTCGTCTCACTCATAGCTCCAGCCTCTTCCCTCTGTTAAGGACACAAATTGGACTGTGCCGCTTTAGGCCGCTCTCAGTCATTGTAAACTAGAGCTTAGCATGGATCTGCCTCAAAGTTTTGTTTATATTCAGGGGCAAACACTGCTCCCTATCATTGTTTATTACACAACAAAAATGTGTATCAGATTCATTCTGGAACTTGTGAAATGAAAGTAAAAGAGAGAGCTAGAGAAGAGAGAGAAGCGTTTTTGTGTCCCTGTCTTCACTCCCTGTTAGTCTGTGTTTGCATGGATTCTACAGCTTGGCTAAGTAGAGGCTCGTAGAGATGCTTGTAGTAAATCTTTCCTGCTATTGGTTCACCCCAACACTACTTTTTTTTCATGATGCACCAAATGATCTGTATTTTCTTCCAAACAGTTGCAAGGACCTGGATCCCAAAGGTGCTTGTGCATTTTGACAAACTGAACATTTTTTTTTGACATATCAGCATTCTGTCTTTATTATTTATTTTAACAGATGTAGGAGCAATCGAAGTGCACAGTTTGACTTGCTGAACAATTAAAATTTTATACACACACACACACTTTCAATTGGCATATATCCTTGTTCATTCATAAAAACAAACCAAAAGCCTACAGAACAAGAGAAAAGCAGTGATTTAAGCACCCCCCCCCCCCCCCCCCCCCCCTAAAAAGAACCAACGGTTTCCACAGACCTCAGGTGAGCAGGCCGTTTCTTCACAGTACAGGAAAACAATATCTGAAAGCTCCTCCACCTGCTTTTCTTTTAATCTTAGGTACAGTCTGGAGACATGTTTTTCTCATTGCACATTTTCTTTCGTGACCCTGTTTTAATATGTTTGTCAAAGTTTTCTCATGGCCAAGAATAGGCTATAAAATGAGCTAATAAAGTATTGTTACCATTTATGTTTTTAATCAGCGCGCACCACTGAAAATATCAATTAGCAGCCGACCCCTGCCAGACGAACACAAGCCACCGCAATAGCGAACATCACGGCCGCGCAGCTCACAAAATTAGACGGCAGGCGGCCGCAGCGCAGTGGCTTGTGTTCGTCCGACTGGGGGAGGCTGAAAATATCAATCAGCACCACTATCACCCCTTGCCCCCCCGCTCTGATGAACAACATTCGGCCGGTCTGGTCCAAAAAATTCCTGGGCAGATTTTCAGCCCCAGCACGTCCCTGAAAATGAGTATTTAAAAAAAAAAGAGTAAAATTATTTAGATACCATCACAAAAACGACAATCATTGTTGCGGCGCCCCGTCTGGTCTGGGTGTGTGCCTTCTAAAATCAAGCATTATGCTCCCTTGCCCCTCTGCTCCAGGCCCGCTCTGCAGCACTCCGCTGCGCGCTGCTCAACGGCGCGCTCCGTAACTGCATGCTCCTCAGCTACTGCCCGCTCCTCGGCTGCTGCCCGCTCCTCGGCTGCTGCGCGGTACTCGGCTGCATGCTCAGCACGGGTGAATGGAGTTTGTGAAATCAGCGGCGTGTGCCGAGTTCTCGAGACAATAGATGCCGAGTATCAGTCATTTGGCTTGTGAGGAGCGAAGCAGAGAACACAAAAGTTTGGAAGCGCATGGAAAGAGGACGTTTCAAACCAAAAGGAGCTCCCGTTAAGAAGCCATCTCTCTGGTTTCTCTGCTGAAAAGGGAGAGCGAGAGAGAAAACATGTTTCTGATTGATGTGATGTTTTGGACCACCATTCAGTTGCTCAGAAAAATTTTGGCCCCAGGCCAAACTTACTTGCTGACCCCTGGTTTAAAATCAGTGTTTCTCCCAATCGTGACCCATTACAGGGCCTTTGATAAAATAATAATAAAATATACTTCTTAAAATGTATTTGATGGAAATCTTCAAAAAAAAAGAAACACTGGAATTGATTAATCATTCAGGTTGAAATGCATGATCAATTCATATCAACCTGAAATGCTGCTGTGTCACTGCAGCTAAAATCCCCAAAATATAATTAAAATTTGATGTACATTTCAGGCTGAAGAACCCTTAAAAGTTTAGGTTGTCTAAAGTGGGGAAAAGCATAGTACAGTCAGACATGCCCTCAGCACTGGCTTTCCGCTGATATAAAGTAAGACAGCATGTATCGTGGAAACAGTTCAACAGGTTTGAGGGAGACACCCCAGCTGGAGACATACAGTATGCTTTATAATGTGATGTAAAATAATCTGTGATTTTCTCTTCTCCAGATGTTGAGCTGTTTTACATTTTGCAAACACAAAAAAAAACAGAGAAGTGTTCTTGTGTCATTTTCCTAACCAAATATATTTTGATCTGGTCACTCAGATAAACTGCAGAACGACACGTGTTGTTGCTTCTGTTGCTGCTGTAGTCAATTCCTTCATTCCAGATATTACATTTGTTGTAAGATCTTGTCTATCATTTATGTCTTCTGTTCTGCACAAATATTTGCATGTAAAAATCAGCAGCAACTGAACCTGTTAAATGAAAAAAGACTACTGTGAAAGATGAAAGCTGATGGACTGAACTTTTTTTTTACTTTTAAGATAATGATTTTGTTTTTGTTGTGTAGCTAAATTCAAAGAGATCTGTCCTGGAGGAATGGGATACACAGTTTTGCCAAACCCTCCTGTCAACAAGCCAGTTACTGTTCACCAGGAGCCAGTTGACCCTCCACCACCCCGACCTTTGCCACAGCCAGAGAGGCCAGTGGAGGCTTTTGGAACGCCAGAGGAGATTTTACCAGGTACGTCTCTATGATGTAATTATTAATGCAAAACCTGTGAAATACAATTTTGGGCAAGTGTGCAAAAATAAATTAACATTGTGATGCGCAGTTTACACTGTTGGGCCAAAAAAAAGGCTGCCTTGAACCGCCATAAGCTTTGATTACCACATGAATTTGCTGTGGCATTGTTTCGATGAGCTTCTGTAAGGTTGCAAGATTTATTTCCATCGAGTGTTGCATTATTTTTCACCAAGATCTTGCATTAATGTTGGGAGAGTTTGACTACTGTGTAAAGCCTTCTCCAGCACATCCCAAAGATTCTCAATGTGGTTCAGGTCTGGACTCTGTGGTGGCCAATCCATGTGTGAAAATGATGTCTCATGCTCCCTGAACCACTCTTTCACAATATGAGCCTGATCAATCCTGACATTATTATCTTGGAATATTCCTGTGCCATTTGGGAAGAAAAATCCATTGATGGAATAACTTGGTCCTTCAGTATATTCAGATAGTCAGCTGAGCTCTTTATTTGGGCCGTAATGTTGCTGAACCTCAACCTCACCAGCTGCAGCAGCCCCAGATCACAGCACTGCCCCCACAGACTTGGACAGTAGGCACTAGGCATGATGGGTGCATCACTTCACCTGCCTTTCTTCTTACCCTGTTGTACCCAGTTTTTAGTAATGTTTTGGACAGTTCTCAACCCAATTTTAATAGTTTCTTTAATCTCCTTAGATGTTTTCTTTGCTTGATGCATGCCAATGATTTGACCCTTCTTAAACAGACTAACATCTTTTCTACGACCACAGGATGTGTCTTTCGAAATGGCTGTTCAAGAAATGATAAGCTACTCATTGCATCTACTGGGGTTAAAGAACTTGCTGTCAGCTGAATGATAATTGTCAATGCAGTAATCGCCCAATAGGAGGCTCAGACCTGTTTGCTTAGTTAAGTCGAGGTGGCCTCTTTTTTTCTGGCCAGCCAGTGTATCTGCCATTAAGCACTTTAGCACTTTAACACTGCATTTTGAACATCGAACAGCTTACGCACGTTGCCATAGCGTACCTTCTATATTGTTTTATGTGTACTGTAAATTAATACAGAGTTTATGCTTTATGTATTTATTGCCGATGTTTTATGTACTATATTTATTTTGAGATTGTACACACCAGTACAAATGTATGGTATCAACCTGCCGGGGACTACTGATGAAAGTTAGTCAGTGGCTATAATCTGGCACATTTACATGTCACTTTTCATCAGTGTGCACTGTCCTCTATTTAAATGAAATAAATAAATAAATAAATGAATAAATATTTCAAATTTAAATATATTCAATGTATGCATCTCCAAAGAACTAATTTAGCAAGAGAAGGATACTTTTATAAATTCAAGGACTTAAGCAGAGTACACACTGCTCAACAATCAGAAGACTTTAGGCTCGGATATCCGCTTCTAGTCGAACTCAGCCGGATTTTTCTATTCTAGAGGTCCTAAAGATGATCTTACCTGATTATTCTGTGGTGTGAGGTGTGTTAAGAGTCATTTTATCCTTTCAGAGGAGGATCAGGGTGCTCTGACCTGAATTTGTAAATATTCAACATGTTCAACATTTACGACTAGAAGTCTTTATTTATGGTGAACACCGAGGGCAGCCAGGCCTGTCCTCTCTGTTTTATCACATGGACCAGAGCAAGGCAAATCAGGAAGCTGGCCGAAGCAGGAAGCAAATGCTACCATAGCAAAGAGAAAAGGCGAGGCGTAAAGTTAAAATGGATATCAAAATAGAGGTCCAATTCGTTGATTTGTTAAACACAAGTGTCCAAACAGCATAACCTGTGAATTTCATATCAATAGAGGAGAGGACCTGGGTGAAAATCACAACAGCCAAGGATGCTATTGGAAGTTTACCAGCAGCCACATTTCAGCCTTGTTGCTGCTTATTTACGTCAAAGTCTTGTGTGATCACGCAAGATCACAAGCTGCGAGAGTAAAGAAATTAAGGGAACTCAGCAAGCAAGCATTAAATGTTTTAGTCCAAACAATCTGGTGGAACTTGCCAGTAAAAGGTGGTCTCAGCCATTTAAAGTTACAAGTTACAAGGAAGTAAACAAACTGTTGGTGATGTTTAATGACCCCACACTGTTTTTGTGGCTTGTTTCTCCATTAATTCTTTTAATTACACAGAGTTTGGCACAGTGCACATCGATGTATAGCATTAGCATCTGTCCTGAGATTTCTGAACAGATAGAGAACTAAGCTGTTGCACTGTGGCACACGTTCAGACTGTTGCCATGAACCTAACTCACCCCCACCTCAAATAACTGCTTTGTCTTTTGTTGATCTTTGGCTGCTCCTTATCATATGCTATTGGCTAGTAGGCAAGAAAAGAAGGTGGGCTCATCACATCAGTCAACAGACTGACCAGAATTGTCATTTTACTTTGGTGTCAAATTGGAGGGCTAATAACAATTTTGCTGTTTTTACCACAAAAATGTTAATAATAATTTACTCACAACTATCACTAATACAAAATCTCACAAAATTTGCAGCACTATTAGGCAGAATTGAGATCTTTCTGTAAGGGATGACTTTTACCTGGCCTCAGGCTGTCACATGTTCATGTGTCATTGGGAAAGACAGTTAACCCCAAGATGATCCCTCTGCTGGGCAATCTACAGAGAAATATCATCATCAGTGAGTGGTGTGACCTGAACTCTATCAAGCACTCTATAAGCTCATCATCGCTGTCTGGCCAAAGCCTCAAACCTCCAAAAGTGCTACTTCACAATAACCTGACACACCAGATTCAGTATATTTCACTGGTCCACATGGGAAAGAGCCCATAGAAAGTGTTTGGGAATGGACAGAACCTTTCAGAACATATCTGGCAGGTGATTGGATACCCATGCCATCAGTCATATTCATTATTGGCCAATCAAATAAGGTGGGCCCTACTGCACCACAAAACGTGAGCCACTTTGTAAAGTGAAGCGAAAATATCCTTACTATGAATATGTTTGTAGTGTAGTTTGGTGCAGTTAATTATGTTGACTATTTTTGTCATATTTTTTACCAACAACTGTTTTCCCCAGATTAAAACGAGTAACTAATAAAAACAAGTTCACATGGACAGAAACTAAAACTAAATGAACTGACATTTTTGTCAATAGATGAAAACTACACTAAAATGTTTGACAGAGACTTACTCCAGTCAGACCTAATTTTATCATGTAGAAAGCAGAGACAAGTAAGGAAGACATCCAATCACAGCTACTTTGGTTGTGTGGAAATGTTGGATGAGCTCAGAGGGACATCCAATCACAGCTGACTTAGATTCCTGGTGGTGGAATAAGTTGGGGAGGGATCCAAACAGAACTGCTCTATATACTCTATTTGTGTCCGTTAATTTAAGCATTCAAACTTTACTAGCATTCAATAAAGGGTTGTTTGATGTTTAATTTTATCCAAGTGTAAAACATGACTTCAGACATTCAAGGAAACATAAAAATGCCTTATCCTTTACAGTTCATATTTCAGTCAGCTAAATTTATAGAAGATTTTGGGGACTGATATGTGAAATTTAATAAACTAAAACTAGACTATTATTAAAACAATGTAGATGAATAAATTATGACTAAATTAAAAGATACAGTATTTCAGGCAACAGACTGATTTGTTGTCATGTCAGGACTGTAGTGGAAATAAAGAAAGAAAGAAATAAAGCTGTGGTTTACAGCAGGTGGTGTCACATTACTAAGGGTAAACTCAACTTGGAATTGATGAAGCTATCTATGTCAAGCTATAAAATACATCTTTGAATCGGGAAAGTGGTCCAATATGCCATTTATCACCCTCCTACAGTGAAGATGCGGTCTCAACACAGCTGTTCAAAACCATATGATGACACCCAGAGTGTAAGGGTGTCCTCAAGGTCAACGTAGGCTTTATATCCCAGTTCCACGTCCAGTCACCATTTAGCACTGAAGACATCTTTGGAGAAGAGCGGAAGTGTCTTCAAGAAACTCAAGAAGTCTAATAACCATTTTAGAAGGTTATGGTTCCACATCCACAGTTCCAATAAAGTTATCCAGCTGGCTGTTTCTGTTGTGGCTTTTCCTTTGAGTACAAACTCTCAGTGAAGGTGGAAGACGTTATACTTTATCTTACACAAAAATGTTTTCTGTCTTTTTTTCATGGGTCAGTAGCAACAACTGCACCAGATCAGGTAGGTCGGGATCTTTAAAGATGATACAGAAGCAGCTTGCATGCTAAGACAATACTTCTGCTGAGGAGTCCCAGAATCATGTTTGCATGAAGTCAGCAACACTGCTGCATGACTTTGAGCTGGTCAGCAAAGAGCACTGAGTCACTGTGCAGTTCTGTGCTGTGTTTATGTGTGCTGGAGAACCAAAAGCCCGTTCCTGACCAAAAAGACGTAAGTCAGAGCAGAAATGACAGTCATTTTTTGCTTCATGGCTTGCTTGCTGAGCTGTTAATTTTCTTTTGTTTTAAACTGCAGCCAGATGCTATGTGAGCTGAATGCTAATGTGCTTCAAACACATCTGTATAGCATGTCAGAGGCAGTGTCCGATGCTGTAATATGACATCTCCACTGAAAAACAAAACATGCAGTGCTCTGTCATACCTGTGTATTATTGTCTGTATCCTGTCATTAAAGGAGCTGGTAGTGCCTGTGGTTAGTGATAGGACAGTTGTTCAACCCATTCAGCCCCAGCTGTCTCCGGGTGTATCCACGGTCAAGATCGAGGCGGCCTATCCAGGTGCAGCTTCACTACCTTTTAACCTTTTCAGAGTGATCAACAGGGTAGGATGAAGAGACACACTGTCAGACTGAGATTTACACAAGCTGCAGTTGCTCAGTTAAAGGGATAGTTAGGGAAATTCTTTAACTCAAGCAGTCTGTGGCACCATCTGCAGCGATGTACAGCCCTAGCTTCTGCGCTAACTATTTCTTTTTTATAAACACTGTTTTCATTGACTTTTTGATTAAACAGAAACACAGCATAAACTGTGTAAGCATATGCACAGTCAGAAATATAATAAGTAAATAAATACATAGAAATAAATAATAGAAAAATACATATTGATTGTAAATAAGTAGATAAATGAAAATAATTAGTAACAAAACAATGAGTACTAAGGAAAAAAAGTTACTCCAGTGCAAGAACCTGCACTCATAAGTTATTGTTCTTTGGACCAACACCCTATATAGCAGCTCTTTATTAAGCTGCTAACTCTTGATCGTCATGTAATCAATGTGATTTCATAAATAACAATGTCAGGTATTGATCTGTTGACACTTAAAGTACTTGTAAATAAATGACAGTATTGGAAATATTAGAACCCTGGAAAATATTGTTCCAATATAAATATCTTTGGACAGCTCCAGTTTTTAAAGCTAATGCCTCGTACCTTATACCTCTGACCTGATCTAATGAGGGTAGTTGCGGGTGGAAGGATTCACAGTCCTTCTTAGCATCACAATATAGTTCCAAACACAGGGGCTCTGTTGAGTAGTTTTAACCTGTAAGTGGGTTAATTATGAGACTGTCAGTGCCGCCATTTACTGCTAGGTAAAGGCACTGGACACTATAACTCCCCCCAGGGACAAAGCATACAAGCTCTTTTATTCATATTTATTAATGCTATGGAACTCTAGCAACCTTACTTAAAAGAAAACTGAACAAACCCTTTAAAGGCGGTTGACAACAAAGATGCAAAGACAGCATTTGAAGAGACACCTGTGGAGCCAAAATTAACGGCAGCTCATGTCAGGCTATGGGCATGCCCCTCAGTCAGTTTTGTTTTTCACAGACCTAGCACTCAGCTTGAACATAAAAGAATAAAAAGAACTTAAGAATCTGTGAAGTTACATTTTTAAAACAAAATATTACCATCTAAACATGTCATCTGTGTCAAATACCCATTTACCTCAACAATCAGCTCAAAAGGCTTTGGAGATACATTACATGTACAGTGGCTTAGTCGACACCAACATCATTCAAAAAATCAAGAGCTTGAGCCTAGTGCTAGCTGCCACAGGTTGATTTATCCTTTGGCAAGGCACTTAAACCCAAAGTGCTTCCACTGCCACATAGGTTTAAAGGGTGTGAAGTGTGACCTGATACTGATGGATAAGTTACAAAGAAAATCAACCATCAAGGGATGAATGTGGAAGTAGATGGATGGAAGTGACTTGTGTTGTTAAAACCCTTTGTGTAGCAAGAAAGACTAGAAAAAAGCACTACAAGATCAAGTATGTTATCCATATGAAAAGAGATGTGAATCTTTCCTCATGTCAATATGGTGCTCATGTCGAGATTTACTATAATCTGGTGTGTGTTGGATATTTATTGACACTTCAGAATAATGGTTAGAAGATGTTATAGCAGTATATGGTTAGTGAATAACATGATAGTTGAATGTAATACGGTAATATTTAAAAGTGTGTTTCATAAGCTGTTTGCCAAATCTAAAGCCTTCATTGACTACAACGCTCCAGAGGGTTGACCCTTTAGAAATGAAACAGGCCATTAGTTTAGTTTTCTTTTTACCCATCTGGAGTTAACTGTTAGTGGATTAAGCTGTGCGGCATCCAGTGCTCAGCATTGAGTTTGTTTACTAGCCTCTGTTCTGTTTGGACCCGGTTAATGTTGTGAAAAATTATCTTAATTTTCAGTTTTCAGAGTCTGCATACTGAACACTTCATGTCAAGCTTCGTCACATAGGGCATCATAAACTTCAAAATGCACCCACACACTTGCTTTTAGTGAAGATGGAACCCAATTAATTTTTGGTGTGCCATACAGAAACAGCTAATAAGCTAACTTTAGCCGGGCAGCTGGATAATACCAGTGCAGGCAAACAAAAGGAGAAGTACATTTGAGGGAGTATCAAAAGGACGATGAACATCTTTTTAATCATCAAGTTTTATTTAAGTTTGAATGGATTCATAATATTAGAGTACGGATCACTTTTCATATTTAAATTTACTTCTTCTGAACACACTTGCCATTTACCATATAACTAATTTTACATTCATTTTTTTACATAATCTTTCATTCTAATGTCATATATTTGTTTTTGTGACCTGTTTAGGCAATGTTGACTAAATTATTTTGGAGGCAATATTAAATCTATCCCGAGGAAACGTTATACAACTAAAATGAATGTATTTGAAGAACAAAAAAGTAAACGTCCTCTAAGACTTACAAAAGATTAGTTTTTACAAACATACATTGAAATAGTATATGTTCTTCAGGTTTACGAGAGAAAAAAGTTAAGCAGCACATTTACAGCCTTGTGCAACGGTGTAACATTAAAGCATAGACTTAGTTTCTCTAAAGAAAACATGACTTTATAATCCTCTAAGAGCTCGACTTAACACAGAATTAAAAGTAATAAAGTACAAATCTTGACTGTTTCTCAACCTGTCTTTAAGAGAAGAAAAGCCGTGTTTATGGTATGAATGCATCTTTGTGTACACTTAGTGAATTCAGTGACTTTAATACAACACAGTTTGTGGTGCAGCTGAACTTAGTGTGATGGTTTGGATGGTAAACTGTCCTTTCAGATACTTTGCTGCTGTATTGTTTTTCTTAAACTTTTGGGTCATGCCTTATAATAAATTTGGTGTTACATTTATGTTTCTCTCTGTATTTTTCTGATTTGGTAGAGGTTGTTGAGAGGACATCTCCACCTGCTCTTGTGGAGATCCGTCCGCCGAACGAAGGCCAGGACATCGCTCCCACCCAATCAGCTGGTAAGACTACCATGAACTTTTTAATGTTTGGGTTCATTTAGGTGTCTCTTTTGGGGGGGTTTGTTCAAAGAATAGGCATGGACAGCTTAAGGCCCTGCACACCAAACATGATTTTTTTCGCATTAATGATTTGCAAAAGTCCAAGGCCACCCAATGCAAGCTCACACACCAGGGTCACAACTCAATGTCACTGACACTGAAGGTGTAAAGGATTAGACAGTGCTGTCACTGTCATGAGGAAAAACACGGTCTGCCAAAAAACAAGGCTTGCTCGCTCAAGTCATTTACTCTCCATTAAGAGCCCGATCTACTAAATTTTTGCGTGTATAAAAACATGTGAAAACTTGATAGTGGTGCAAAGCTGATTTACTTACAGGGTGCATCGAGGGTTGCATCTGTCAAAGGAGCAAAATAGCATGCGCAGTCCATTTAGCGTGTTTGTCTCCATGAATAGAAAATATATGCAGATCATCAGAACGTGCAAAATACTGGGAGGAGGAGATGCAAAAGTGATCATTTAGCACCCGCAATGTGATTTATCAAACTCTCAACTTACTGCGCACAGTTTTTTTTGCATCTATATATAGTATGTTTGAAAAGCAGGTCAATAAAGGCACAGCGTTACACACAGAGGGCTGTGGCCATTGTCACGAGAAACAGGGGTCGCATGAACAGAATATTTTCCATCCTTGACTGAATTTTTTTTAATAAAAACAGAGAGATTTGGAGGCTGTCATTTTAATGGACAACTTAGTGTGTCATCATACTCGTGCAGACAGGCATAAAGTAAACCTTCTCTGTTTTGTGCTCTTAATTCATCATGGAGGAGGTCATTTAACATGTGTAAAAAATACCTCCATAGCCACAATCACTCTTTGTGAATGCTGTCATTTAGATTGTTTAATTGCAATCAGACAAGGAAAATTAAAAATGATGAATAGTAATATGCTATGAGGGAAAAGTGACAACCTTGTCAGTCAAAATGACTGCAAGTGTGTTTATTTGTCTCCAACTCCATGGCTTCAAACTTTGTTTTTCATTTGCAGCCACTCAAGCTCTCCGAAACTCTCCATGGTGACAGACATTAGCACACGCAAAACCCTCCCTTAAAGATGGCAGTCTGCACCAGTTTTGCTCCCCTTATCAATTGTGCACACAGTCACAATAGATCACCTGCTGCAACACACCCAATTATAGCACATACTTGAACAATTTTTAGTTTGCACACATAATTTAGCACTAGTTATATTGGATCTTTGTAGATCAGGCTTTAAGTGTTCTAGACTGTGACAGAGAGCTCTGCTGCTGCTCTACTTTCATGATGAGGGAAATGTGTAGCTTGTTTAGATGCTACCCTGCCATTCAGTTAATAAAAATAACTCAGCCACTATTTGACTGAGAAAGCAGTACGACTTTTTTGCAATCATCATACTTAAATGACAAAAGCATCAGCAATGAAGTCATTGACTTTTATCAAAGTTTAAGCAGCAACAAAGCTGATGCTTTTTCAGCTCGAGGCTTTCTTCAGCATTTGTAACGTGTGCATTTGATGCTGCTGCATAAACGTAATAAAAGTCAAAGACATCATTTCAAGTGCTGATGCTTTTGAAATTTAGGTTCTATACATTTTGAGTCAGCACTGAACAAGTATGTTGTTTTTTTAGTAAAGCACCAATTACTTTTGGAATTATCACACTTTTCAGCTCAGTTTGGCAAAGCAACCCTGTGCTGCTCAATTAATCCTCATAGTAAATTAAAGAATCCATAACAAGTGCTCATGCTGCTACTGTACTAACTTCCTCTCTCTCTCTCTCTCTCTCTCTCC
Organism: Scarus forsteni; assembly: GCA_036419115.1. Lineage (NCBI taxonomy): Eukaryota > Metazoa > Chordata > Actinopteri > Labriformes > Labridae > Scarus > Scarus forsteni. Next base: position 4,568,166 of record JAZDUH010000347.1, on the reverse strand, counting down.
CTCTACCCCTCCCTTTTCTCCTCTGACCCAGAGGTGGATGAGTGCCAGATCAACCCCTCCATCTGTGGTCAGGGGATTTGCTACAACACAGCAGAGGGGTACACCTGCCACTGCTATGATGGATACAGTCTGGATGATGCCCGAACTACCTGTGTAGGTGAGGAGTCCACAGGTCAAAGGTTGTCTTGTTCATGTCCATATTAGGCAAGCTGACTTAACTAAGATGAAGCTTAATATTCAGCAGACAGAGAGAATTTAGCTCAAAGAAGCTTCAGAGTTTTCCAGTCTGTGAGGATAATCTGCTGATGTGCCTTCAAACAAATACCTCCTAAATAAGAGTGCTTGTTATATATATTTTTTTAGCCAGAACAACCTTCTGTTGTTACATCAACGTACCTATGATTGAGATATTTACATACCTAGAATAAATTAATGATCACCGCGAGCAGGAAACACATAGAACATCCAAAGGACTCAATCAGGAAATGGGTAAAAATTGGATCAGGACTGTTTTTTGAGTCATTTTGCATTTGTTTTGTAATGAATGGTGAATAGAGCAAACCCTCCTGTGCATTTCACCCTACCCTGTGCACCCCTCTAACTAAAAATATGCTTTACATGATGTAAGTTATGGCACAAAAGTAAGTTTGATGACAAAAGGCAGGCATTTGTTCACAAAAAAACAAGAAAATTTCATCAGTTAAATCAACTGTGGCTTTAAAAAGTATGACCTAAAACAATGCAGAATAACTGGCTGCCTCTGGGGCAACATTAGAAATGTATTAAAGGTCATCTGCAGTTTGCTTTTAGTGGTTTTTAGAAGGGGCTTTGTGAGCAGAAGAGCATGACACCTTTTGCTATCCTCTTAGTTCACATAAAAATGCTCTATGCCTCTTTAAAGTAAATTTGTGGCCTCTTTCAATCATTTTTTACTTCTAGGGTTTATGATGTCATAGTTACTGTATACAGACTCCATCTATATGTGCATTTTCTGCATATCATAGGCAGCTTTGAAAGCCCACTCTGTAACCCTGCAAGCTGCTGTTCAGTGCAGTGCTAATTATCATAGCTAATCATCCTCAGCTCTTGAGTGTTTCCCACTGTACGATGTAACACAGTGGTAAAAATAGATACTGTACCTCTTGGTACAGTATCTATACCACTTATCCTTTTCGTGGTCACAGGGGCTGGAGCCTATCCAAGATGAAATTGGGCGAGAGGCGGGGTATGCCCTGGACCGATCACCAGCTGATTGCAGGGAAACATAGACAGACAGATACTATTCTCACTCACACTCATACCTATGGGTAATGTGGAGTCATCTATTAACCTTATGAACATGTTTTTGGTCTGTGGGGGAAGCCAGAGTGCCTGGAGAGAACCCACACATGCAAGGAGAGAATATACAAACTCACACAGAAAAGCAGATGTTGATGTAGGGAAACAATCTGCAGCCTACTTTTTTAAATCAAGGTCTTTTTATTGTTTTTTAACAATATTACAAGAACACACACATTAGACATCAGTAACACAACCGTCTTACCATGATGCTTGAGAACTGCCTGCCTCCTGGGCCCATGAAGTTATTTGACATTAATTGCATAGGTGACATATATAGTAATTAAGATCTAAATACCAAAAAAAATCCTTATATTTTTACAATGAAATAAATACACTGCTTAATTAATTTTATTACAAAACCCAAAACCAGTGAAGTTGGCACGTTGTGTAAATCATAAATAAAAACAGAATACAATGATTTGCAAAACCTTTTCAACTTATATTCAATTGAATACACAGCAAAGACAAGATATTCAATATTCGAACTAAGAAACTTTATTTTCTTTTGCAAATAATCATCAACTTAGAATTTAATGGCAGCAACACATTGCAAAAAAGTTGGCACAGGGGCATTTTTACCACTGTGTTACATCGCCTTTCCTTTTAACAACACTCAGTAAACATTTGGGAACTGAGGAGACCAATTTCTGAAGCTTTTCAGGTGGAATTCTTTCCCATTCTTGCTTGATGTACAGCTTAAGTTGTTCAACAGTCCGGGGTCTCCATTGTTGTATTTTACGCTTCATAATGCGCCACACATTTTCAATGGGGGACAGTTCTGGACTACAGGCAGGCCAGTCTAGTACCCGCACTGTTTTACTACGAAGCCACGCTGTTGTAACACGTGCAGAATGTGGCTTGGCATTGTCTTGCTGAAATAAGCAGGGGCGTCCATGAAAAAGACGTTGCTTGGATGGCAACATATATTGCTCCAAAACCTGTATGTACCTTTCAGCATTAATGGTGCCTTCACAGATGTGTAAGTTACCCATGCCTTGGGCACTAATACATCCCCATACCATCACAGTTGCTGGCTTTTGAACTTTGCGGCTGTAACAGTCCGGATGGTTCTTTTCCTCTTTGGTTCGGAGGACACGACGACCACAGTTTCCAAAAACAGTTTGAAATGTGGACTGGTCAGACCACAGAACACTTTTCCACTTTGCATCAGTCCATCGTAGATGAGCTCGGGCCCAGCGAAGCCGGCGGCGTTTTAGAGTTTTAACTTGCACTTACAGATGTAGACGAACTGTAGTTACTGACAGTGGTTTTCTGAAGTGTTCCTGAGCCCATGTGGTGATATCCTTTTCACAGTGATGCCGCTTTTTGATGCAGTACCGCCTGAGGGATCGAAGGTCACGGGCATTCAATGTTGGTTTTCGGCCTTGCCGCTTACGTGCAGTAATTTCTCCAGATTCTCTGAAGCTTTTGATGATATTACGGACCATAGATGATGAAATCCCTAAATTCCTTGCAATAGCTAGTTGAGAAATGTTGTTCTTAAACAACATTTGGACAATTTGCTCATGCATTTGTTCACAAAGTGGTGACCCTCGCCCCATCCTTGTTTGTGAATGACTGAGCATTTCAGGGAAGCTGCTTTTATACCCAATCATGGCACCCAGCTGTTCCCAATTAGCCTGTTCACCTGTGGGATGTTCCAAATAATTGTTTGATGAGCATTCCTCAACTTTCTCAGTCTATTTTGCCCCTTGTGCCAGCTTTTTTGAAACATGTTGCAGGCATCAAATTCCAAATGAGCTAATATTTGCAAAAAATAACAAAGTTTACCAGTTCAAACGTTAAGTATCTCGTCTTTGCAGTGTATTCAATTGAATATAAGTTGAAAAGGATTTGCAAATCATTGTATTCTGTTTTTATTTACGATTTACACAACGTGCCAACTTCACTGGTTTTGTACAATTTTGGCTAAAGTTGAAGGTGAACATGGTATAAATTCAACTAACGAAGTTGTTGTATTCCTCATTTTCGCAGTAGATAAATGTAGAGAAATAATCTGCATCTTGATGCATTATTGGTGCCATGATTTAATTTGCACAGTAAGAAACACAAAAACAAGAAGAACACATAATATACAGTGCAGGGGGAGGCAAAAAGCTCAGAAAGTTTAAATCTCTCCCTAAGTTTGTTAAAGTATCACAAAGATAAAGAGACACATAAGTAGAAGTTAATTTCACAGATCGATATTATAAAATCATAGAAAATAACATACCAATAAATACAGAGACGATCAGACCATAAAATAGTCCCATCGCAGCTGTACATTGACTTTGCATGGAGAGTGATCGCAGAGGTTGTACAAGTAGCGAAGCACTTAAAGGTGCCTACACACCGGACACTACCTATACTACCTCAGGGATCACTCTCCATGCAAAGTCAATGAACAGCCGCGATGGGGCGAGGCTAACCCTCCCACCATGCGCTTGCTGCATACAAGACGATCACCTCACATGTCGCGCGATGTCATAGTTACAAAAAAAAAAGATCTTTTCAGGCGATGTCGTGTGTGGCTGTGCGGCAACAGCCAATCAGCGGTGTGTGCGTGTGTGACAGTACCTGTGACAGACAGTTAATCATCCGGACTACAGAGTAACAATTTATGTCCCTGTGGGAAACACTAGTCAGTGAGGACATTAGTTCCGCCTAGACAGACCGCAGAAAACTCGCAGATGATCAGCTGCAGTGTTTTGTGTTTGATAAGTGAATGAAAAGGATACAGCTGGAATAATGTCCACTTATACATCCTATTATATGATAATTGATATGATCGCGGTGAAACTCAAGCGGATGTGACGTCACCGAGCGACGGCCAACAGCAACAGTGACCAAAATGAGGTATTTATGGGCATGCGACGATACTTCAGTGGGCGACGCTATTTTGATCGCAGAGTCACTTGCGGTGTGAATGCAGCGTGAACGTCTGAGTTTGCTTGAAAATAAGTCTTAAAGTTCTCAGTGATACTCTCCTCTTTTAGTGCCCTTTAAACAACAACACCTGTTTGGGAAAATTGATATCATAAATATAAAGAACCGGGAGTTCCTGAAACAAAATGCATCTTCTGATGTTGCAATTGACGTTGTGTTATTGTCTGTCCAGATGTCAATGAGTGTTTGGAGAGCGCATCTTATTGCTACGGTGGTCGCTGCACAAATACAGAGGGCAGTTTCCTGTGTGAGTGTCCTCGAGGATTCCAGGTTGATGAAACAGGAACCACTTGTGTTGGTAAGTCCTTACAGTTCATGCTGCAGAAACATCAAAACATCCTTGATACACAAGTTAAAAAAAACAAAATCAAAGTCTATCCTTCTGAACATTGAATATTTAGTCTTTGTATTGTATTCAAATGAATACAGGTCAAAGGGGATGTGCAAATTCTGTATTCTGTTTTTATTTACATTTTACATTATGTCCCAACTTCATTGGAATTGGGGAGGGGGGGATTAAAAGAAATACTTTACATTTGTCTTGTAAAAAGATTCTTTCGGCACCACAGAATGACAAGGCTTTCAAAGCAGGACTAAATGGAAAACCAAGGTGCATACCAAACCATGGGCTTTGAGTATTGTCACATCCCTGTAATGGAATAGAATGGCATAGAAAAGGAGTCTTTATTGTTTATTTGTTTATTTGTTTATTTGACATTTATTATTTATTTATTGTCATTGCAGTGCATCACGAAACATACATTCATATATATATATATATATATACATATCTATATCTATATATATATATATATAGATATAGATATATATATAGATATATAGATATACACACACACATATATATATATATATAGATATAGATATATAAAGATATATAGATATACACACACACATATATATATATATAGATATATATAGATATATAGATATACACACATATATATATACATATATATATATGTATATTAGGGATGCAATGGTTACCGGTAAAATGGTAAACCGCGATAAAATTTCCCACGATAATCGTTACCGTGTCCAATTAAAATTACCGTTATATCGTGCTTGATCACCACACTGCCTCAGTAACGCACGGTGATGCTGCTCTTTGACAGGAAAAGCCTGAACTATGTATCTGTCCTCGATTAAGGAGCCTCACGTGAGGTGCACATGCGCAGCTTGCATTGTTTGGCCTCTGAGTTTGACACATTTATTGACAAAAAAGACAAAAGAACTGATATGAATATAATAATAAAGGGGTTAAATGATTTCAATTCTGTGTAAAAGTACTTTTTGAACATTTTGAGCACACTGCAACAATACCGCGATAATAATGATAACCGTGATAATTTTGGTTACAATAACTGTGATATAAAATTTTCATATCGCTACATCCCTAATGTATATATATATATATATATATATATATATATATATATATATATATATATATATATATATATATATATATATATATATATATATATATATATATATATATATATATATATATATATATATATATATGTATGTATGTATGTATGTATGTATGTATGTATGTATGTATAGATAGATATATATAATAGATAGATAGATAGATAGATAGATAGATAGATAGATATATATATATATACATATATATATATACATATACATATCTATATATATATATATATATATATATATATATATATATATATATATATATATATATATATATATATATGTCAGGGAGGGATCAGGGCCATGTTGAAAAAAACTAACAAAACAGTATGGTTACAAGAATAAAGTTACGAGAATAATCTCATAAATTACGAGAATAAAGTCATAAAGTTACGAGAATAATCTCATAAATTACGAGAATACAGACTTAAAGTTATGAGAATAATCTCATAAATTACGAGAATAAAGTTGAAAAATTACGGGAATAAAGTCATCTTTTTGATCAAACTAGGAAACATCTACTTGGGTGAGGTATACTTAGAAAGATATTCACAGATTTGGACATGGCAGCTCAATAACTCATCAACAAAAGAACGAAATTCCAAACCCGACCCCTCTTTTTGATCACTGTAATGAAGACTGTGAGCTACAAGCTCGTTTTCCACCAAGCAAGCACGCTGCCGCTGATGGCTCGGCGGTTTAGGGACCATCGGCAAATTTCCATATCGGAGGAATAGTGTGAAAGAAAATTGAATAACTTCCCCATACTGAGAAGAGAAGTCTTCAAAATCACAGCAAATACAAAGGATCGTATTTTATTCATGCTATACAGGTCATATTTTCTTTAAGACTTAAGGTGGAGACCCACTCTGACTCTCTGTGAACATTCAGAGAGGAAGTCTGATCCAATAGCAGGTGGTGAGAGGAAGTCCAATGTCCAGAAACTATTCTGTCTGTCTGTCTGTGTGGGAGCATGTTGTTGAAGGCAGAGCTAAAGTCGACAAAGAGCAGCCTAGCACAGCACCCCTGCTGGAGTGGGTCAAAGGTGGAAGGGAGGTGGGACATGATGTGGTGTCGAACCAGTTTCTCAAATCACTTGCTTGACCTGTTGCTCTAAGTGTCAGAGCAACAGGCTGCTGATGGTGGTCTTTTTTGGCAGCTGGATTACTGTGGCTGACTTCGGGCAAGGTGGGATAAGGGACTGGGACAGTGACGCATTGAAGATATTAGTGAAGACCCCGGCCAGCTGGTCTGCACAGTCTTTAAGGACCCTCCCAGCCACTCCGTCTGGACTAGCTGCCTTCCTCAGATTCTCTGTCCTCAGTTGCACCTCACCTTGTGCTCCTGCACCATGAGACTGGAGCTGTTGTAGTCCGGTGTTGTGACAGGGGCTTCCTCAGATCCCTCCACTTCAAAACAATTAGAGAAGTGGTTGAGCTTCTCTGCTAGCACCGTGTCACCTTTAACCATTATATTGTTGCCCAACTTGTGGTTGGTAAGTTGCTGGACTCCCTGCCACACCTTCCGTGTCTTGTTGTTGCTGAAGGGGACCTCAATCCTCATTTTGCAGCTGCCTTTAGCCTCTCTGATGCCTCTTTTCAAGTTCAAGTGCTATAACCAGATCTGAAAGCAGCATCACATTGCCTCAGCAGGATCTGGACCGCTCTAGACATCCAGGGTTTCAGGCTGGACTTCACCTGGGCACATTTTTCTACTGTGACACTGTTGACACAGAAGCTGATGTAAGAGCTCAGATGTGGTGTGTACATCCAGATCTTGATGTTTAAAGACACTCCAGTCTGTGCTCTCAAAACAGCCCTGCAGCTGATTGCTGAACCCTCTGGCCATGTAGTTACTGTCTTTGAGGTTGGGGAAGTTCTTCTCCTAATGAGGGTATATGCAGGGATCAGCATGATTGACATGTAATAGGATAGATCCAAGTGTGGTAAGGAGGTTGCTCTGTAGCCCTTTGGGATGTTGCTGTATACTGTGTCCAAGGTGTTTTCACCCATTGTTGCACATTTGACGAAATTGAACTACAGCTACTAAACAACCAGACTGATGACATATTATTACTTAATGGTAACGTTTGCATTCTGCAGAGTCCCTTTCTATGCTCAGACACAACATACCATGAAAAGTCAACAACTACACAACGCTCACAGTCTCTACAGCAGATAATCACATGATTCAAAACTCAGGAAGTACTTCAAAGTCATAGATTACATTAGAGATTAGATTAGATTGTACTTTATTAAGCCCTTTGGGAAAACTCCCTCAGGAAAATTATGATTCCAGTTCTTTGTATAATAAATAAAAGATCTTACTTGTAGGCTACTGCTGCTGCTCCTTCCCATCCTCTTCCTGTTACTCCTCATCCCCCCAATTGAGGAGTTATACAGTCTGATGGCCTGAGGGTCAAAGGAGTTTCTCAGTCTGTTGGTCCTGCACTTGGGGAGGAGCAGTCTTGCACTGAACAGGCTCATCTGGTTGTTGATGACCATGTGTAGAGGGTGATTGACATCATCCAGAATGTCCAGCAGTTTGTCCAGTGTCCTCTTCTCTGCCACCGTCACCAAAGAGTCCAGCTTCATGCCAACCACAGAGCCAGCCCTCCTGATCAGTTTTTCAATCCTGGATGTGTCCTTGGTCCTTGAATATCTGATGAAACTGGTTCTTGGTAGCTGATGATAATGAAGCTGGCAGTTGGTGGCATCTTTCAAAAAAGAACACTGCTGGTATCCTCAGAAATGCCTCCTGGCAGCAATGATGGTTGAAAAAGATATCCATAGGATATATAAGAAAAAAGAGTCTTAGTAAGAAGTGCAGGAAGGTCAGAAAAAGATCAAAAAAGGAAAACTTTTAAAAAATGTTAAAAAATTAAGGAAAAAAACACAAAAAACAGCTAAAAATTTGGAGAGCAAACTGGACAGGCTGCTGCTGTTTACAGCGTCATGGCAACTCAACTCATCTGTACCATTGTTTTAGCAAACAACTTCAGTCAATGAACCAATGAAGAATTTTCTAGGCGGTGTTTCACCTGTTGCAGTTGACAGTGAGTTGAATTGACTTCATACATATCACCTGGCTGTCAGGTAGTGGCTGTTGGGGTGCTTTATAGTTATTTTTTCCATGGCCAATACGAGCAGGTTATTGAATCAATTTTGAGTTTGTACCAACCCTCATACTCTCTTTGTGTCTTACACCATCAATCTTTAGACACTATCCATTCCATGCACAGCCATACCCTCCACACTGGTCACCACTTGGTCAAACACATGAACATTTGCCCCGCACACCAACAAGTGTGTACTAATAGATTTATAACACGGTGGAATTTTGGAGGCGACTGGTGACCACACAGTTACCAGCATCTGCACCACCCTCCTCCCTGCTTCATCCCACTTATTGGGATATAAATATGAGGCACTCTGTCATTACGTGGTTTCCTGCCATTTCAACACCGCTATCCCCACCCACTGAAATGACATTGAATTAGGGTTGTGAGGGCAAACAGGCCTGATGGTTATTTCCTCAGAGCTGCAATAAAATCTCTTCTTCTCTGCTGTGGACGAACACTGAACACATCATGAGTTCTTTGAGAGGTTTAAATGGATCAGGACATCTGGCATCAAGGCGTCCATTAATAAAATTAAGTGTAAGAACAGGCTCTTATTTTTAAAAGAAACTCATCACACTTTGGAGCACATCCCAAACTGCTGCATTTTTATGTGACAAACTTCTTAACAATTCTGCTCTGGTGATATGGAAGACTTCAGATTCAAACATCAAAATCTAACAGGGCTAAATCATGTATCAGATCTTATTGCTGTTACCAATGTTTGACAAGATTATTCTAAATATGACATATTTTCTTCAATATATTTTTTACAGATATCGATGAATGTACGGACAGAACAGTGTGTCCCTCTGGTATCTGCTTCAATGTACCGGGTAGCTACAACTGTGGCTCCTGTTCTGACGGCTTCTTGGCACAGGGCGGCCAGTGTGTAGGTAAGTCTAGACGGTTCAAACCTTGGCTTGTTAAAGATGTGATATGCAAGAACAATACAATGACTAAAGGGATAGTTCAGTATTTTTGAAGTGAGGCTGTATGAGCTCCATATGGCCACTCAGTACATTAGATGCAGTAGAAAGTTCTCTTCTCTCCCTCAGTAAGCCACAATTTGTAAAAGTTTGTGATGCAGAACCAGCCACAAACAGGAATATATTGTACCAAAGACAAAGGGTATTTTCTCTGCTGACAAGAACTCCTATAAAAGAAATAATACCCCAGTTTAAGAGGGCGCTGCCTAGAAATTCTTTTGTGTGCATTAACTTTTTGGAAAATAAAGTTTATGTAACTTTCTTAACCAACCAACTCACGTCACATATTCCAAGTATTCTATGTATTCCTAGTCCTACATAAACATTATTTTTCAAAAAAGGTAATGCACTTAAAAATGTTTCTAGGTGACGTATTATTAAACTGGGGTATTGTTCTTTTTGTGCATTAACTTTTGGAAAATAAAGTTTATGTAACTTTCTTAACCAACCAACTCACGTCACATATTCCAAGTATTCTATGTATTCCTAGTCCTACATAAACATTATTTTTCAAAAAAGGTAATGCACTTAAAAATGTTTCTAGGTGACGTATTATTAAACTGGGGTATTGTTTTTGATGGGAGTTCTTGTAGATGGACAAAATACCATTTGTATTTGGTACTATACTTCCCTGTTTGCTGGTTCTGCATCACAAACTTTTACAATTTGTGGCTTACTGAGGGAGAGGAGAGAACTTTCAACTGCATCTAATGCACGTTTTGGGCATATGGAGCTCATACAACCCCACTTGAAATAAACTGAACGATCCCTTTAAAAGTCCCATGTCGCTCTCATATCCTGCTGTGTTTGACAGGTTACATTATGGTAAATGGACTTCAGCTCATAAAGACCTTTTCTAGTCTACCCATTCAGACCCATTCACTGATGGTACAGAGTTTCTATGTCAGTTGTCCATTAATATCAGTAACACATTTACACCATTTCATACCCATTTACATGCCACTGATGCAGCAGCGCCAGCAGCTTAGGGTTAAGTTTCTTGTCCAAGGACCAACATCGTGTGACAGTCAGAGATGGGCTAAAACCTACAACCTCTGATTACTGACAGTGAACAGTATGAAAAAAAAAAAGACTTTTATTTATTGATTTTTCTTCATAATTAGATTCTGTGGTATATGTGTATAGTTGTACAACTGGAATTTCCTCATGTAATTCAAAAAGTTTTCATACACAGAGAAATTCTTTATTTTATGTGACTGTGGGTTACGAGTCTTGCATCAGTGGCATTTGTTTTGTTTCCCTGCGAGCCCTCAGGTGACCAAATTTAACATACTGAGCCTTTAAATGGTTAGTTCGGGTGTTTTGAAGTGGGGTTGCTTGAGGTTCATGGGACTAGTAAATATGAGTGCCAGGACACAGCTGTTCACAGTGCCCCCAAATGCTTAATGAACCCACTTATAGGTTAAAACTACTCAAAAACTACAATGGCTTGACAATACGCTACAGTTAGATTCTTTACTTTTCCTCTGCGAAGCTCTGACTACTTTATTACTGCTGTGCACCTCAAGCAACCCAACTTCAAAATCCTCGACTAACCCTTTAAGTGTTGGAAAATTGTGTTTTTGTTTTTGTTTTCAAAATTAGAATTTGTGAACGTACTCTAGCAGCTGTGAAACATGTACAATGAAGAGCTAAAGCAAAATCTTTGGTTGTGAGGTTGAAACTGGGCAAATAAGTAACGTCTGTCACCTTGCTGTGCTCAATGTGGTGTACTGATTTAGGCAGAGAGTCCAAGTAGATGTTAGAGAGTCAGGTCTAGTTAGCATTTATCTGTAGAAATAATAAAAAAAAACACAGCATCTCATGCAGTACTTCTCTTATACCTTATCTTTTGCCCAAGTCCCGCTGACTCTTAGTTGAACTTGACAGAAAGGATCACTGTCTTCATAACACCTCAAATTAAAGCAGTCTCTCATTCTCAGTTATCTTGACTTGTAATCCAAGGAATCTCTGTTGGAATAGTTTAGTATCATTTTAGCCTCATAGTGCGTAACATCCAGCTATTGATATGGACAGATATCAGCCCAGCAAACACATGAAGAATGAGATACTTAACTAATCAAGCAGTAAAACCACTGAAACAGTCCAGTAAAAACACACATTAACGGGCCTCACCGAGGATTTGTCTGTCTGTCTGTCATGTTCCAGTCGTCTGTGTCCTCTGGGACACAAAGCCAGCAGTGAGCTTTGGTGTCTTAGCAATCCTCACAGGGAGAGGAAAACCACAACAGTGTCTGTTGTGCCACTGGTGTTATCAAACAGATGTTTGATAACACAGGATGAGGCAAAATGATGTCAACAGTTAGAGACAATTTCACAGAAATTCAGATGTAAGTAACTGGTATTGTGATTAAAAATGAGGGGAAGGGATCTCTGCTGAAGCTAAGAAATCAGCATCACACAACATGTCAAACAACAATTCATTTACCCTGCTGAGACAGCCCAATTACTGGCTGGCAGTTGTAAGAAAGACCTTCTATCAAGCTGATGTCAGGTTGGATAAAACCTGGGGAACAGTGGCTGGTGGCTGGTGATGGTGCTGTGAGGAAATACTTAGACCATGTTACAGAGTCTTTTCTAGAAGCTTTAACCAGCATACAGATGTTTGAATGACAAAGCCAAGAGCAGATAATGTCAGATCTTTTAGTCTTTCTGTATTCGGTTAGTACCTTGTTCTTCTTTGTTTGCTCTTAAATACTGACCAGATTTGCGTAAGTCTGATTGCATTAAGTTCCTAAGTTCATTAGCTAAATTACATTAACTGGGATTCATCATAACATGCGAATGAAATTAAACTTGAATGGTGAAACTCATTTTTTTTCTTGCTAAAATAAGGCTTTATCCCTGGACTGAATTTATTTTTCTGTTTCATCTGTAGCTTTGTGTTGGTCAAGCAGAGCTGAGCAATATATTTTATTTTATTTAACCTTTATTTAGCCAGATCAATCCCATTGAGATCAAGATCTCATTTACACAAGTGTGTGACTGTGCAGTAATCACATCACATTACATGAAATGTAGCCTCTTATGTTATTCAGTGAATACCAGAACTGCCGATATCATCATTGATATTTTGACGATCTATAATCAAAGTCCATCTGATATTGCTATCGACAAATTTAGTGAAAGAGCTTAGGATGGTGTCCACAGTTGTGACATAAAACATATTAGTAGATAAGATTTGCACACTATAAAGTTTGCACGTCTTTTAATACACACAAACCTTTAGTAGATCGGGCCCTAAGTTTGCTTTCAGAGCACATTCTTGTTCACTTTTTGGGAATGTTTGGGTTGTTGAGTTTGCTGATCTTTAGGTGGGAGAGTGACGTAAGTGGCATGTAAACTTTGAGGAGTATCACATCACCTTTTTAATGGTACAACAGGCTCTCACATTTGGTCACAAACATTATTTTCACTTATCTTTAAGTGACTTAATCTCCCTTTATAGTTTCATACATTTGAATGTTTCTGCTGATAGCAGGTACAACTTTATAAAGAAGTTAGAAAGAAGAAAAACATTAATTTGTGAATCCATTAATGTCTTTGAGACATCCCAGAGCTGGTGCTGGAGAACATCAGTGCCACCTACTTTAAGCAAAAATGATTAAGCTGTTGGTCAAAAGTTGTGGTTAGAATGAATCTCTGACTATAAATATAAACTGTGTAATAGCTGCAAATGTCGAGTACCATTAAAAGAACTTGTTGCCTCATAAACATGCATTAGGTTTTGGCAGGGTCGTCATTAATGGATTTACCAGGTAAACCCTTTGGCTTATTTTACCAAAAGCCTGTTTTATCTTCTCTGAGTACTCTTAAACTTGGTCACATCATTTCCTTAGTTATAAATTGTTCAGCCTGATTCAACAAACTTGACTTTTTCAGGGCTACATCAGATCTATTTGGACTCATGGCTCCACATTAGGGATGGAAATTAACAAATTCACCCTTTACGGGAAGTGATGCTTCATGAAGCCTCTTCTCTTTAGTAACTGTTGCTAGGTTAGGCAAAATATGCTTCTGCTTTCATTCATTTCAATTAATACTTTTTTGTTAAATTTTGAACTTGGTTGAAGAACAAACAGCAAACTGCAGTTAGATGAATCTCTTAATATAATTAAAATATAACTGCAGAATGATCTCAGTGATGTCATCTAACATCAGCTGTTAACGTCAACAAGATGCTTTAAGACCAAATATTCTCAGTGTTAAATGTTTCCTCTGACTTTTGAGAGTATTAGAGTTTTCATTTTGATTTCCTTTGCTGAAGTAACAAATTTATTGAAACAGTTTAACCACCAAGTCCATTCTGTTGTCGATTCTTCTTATTGGGCCAATTCTTTATCAGTTTCCTTATGGATTGTTGTAGATTTTCAAACACATGGCACCATGTTGCGTCAACAGCTGTCTGAAGTTTTTTCCACTGATGCTTGAAATTGTCCGTTGTTTTCACACCCAGATTGTTCGACAGAGTTTGTAGGCTTATACATTATCCCTGTTTTGGGGGGATCAACTGCATAGAGGTCTCCTGAACAATGTGGTCTTGGCTCAAACAACCCCTGGAGTGGTTCATTTGCAATGAGGATACAATTGACCCAGCAACCAACGCTAGCGGTGACATGTTAACTCATCACAATGCTGCAGCAGAGGAGGCAGCATTAGTCATAATAATTGATTTACAGCTACGAGGCTACCAGGTCAACAACAAAGTGCTACTTAATGAGAATGCTTTGGATCCACAGAGTCACTCCTGTGTATAGTTAACATGAAAATAATGAGAGGCATCTTCCTTACAGGCACATGGTGCTCCAGAACGTCACTCATTACCTGTCCATCCGTTATATAAGTTACTTAGTACTCGAGTTGAGAAGAAAGGAACGGTCTCTGTTTTTGTATCGTTTTTTTCCTGGAGGTCTCCCATAATGAATTACTACTTGACAGATTATGGAGGTGTGATATTTCCGATTTTGACTCTGATTTTGACTGGTCAAAGGTTTAAACAAATATTTAAGAAGCTCCTGCAACCCTGACCACCAGCAGATTCACTGTAACTGTATACACAGAACCTATCTGACCCCTCGCAAACTCCATTGTATGAAATTGATAGCTGACCCCTTATGTAGCCTGTGCTCTGTGAAGGTTCCTGGCACTTTTCTGCATATGATGTGGACCTGCCCTCCAGTCTCACAATTCTGGTCAAAGATGGCAGGCAAGCTCTCTGATTAAGGGGCCGTTTACATGGAAACTCCTGACTTGATGACGCAAAGATTCTTCCTTTGCATTTTCCAATTCTTCTGCATTTAGATGACAACGCTCGGAGACGAGTTAGTCCCCTGTTATTCCGCTGTAGTGTGCATGCCGGTTCAGCAGATGGCGGTGTAGGTCTGCAGAGATGTAGCGCTGCTACAACACACGAATGAGGAAGAAAAACTTTTCACAAACAACAATGGCGAATAGACGCACAGAAAAGCAAGAGTTTCTTTCTTTGGACAACAAATCAGTTCGGACAACAAATCTGTCTGGATAGTTTTTTCTGGATAACAAACCGAGCACAGTAAGACACTCACACGTTACTCGGCAGACGGCCGAAGCTGCTGTTTTTTCCTGGTATGCGCGCGCAGCCTCCATGTGAAAGAGTACTGCGCATGCGGTGACGTCACCGTTTCCCCCTGAAACGCTCTGCTCTGTGTTTACACGAGGCTGGATGGAGGAGCGGATTCAAATATTTACACTCTGGGGAGCGTTTTCAAAAGTTTGCGTTTTAGGTGGGAATGCAACGTGGTCTCATCTAAACGGAAGGCCAAAACGCAACGAAATGTTTGCGGAATTGACCGTTTTCGGCGTCATGTAAACGGCCCTTTAGTCTCAGTGACCATACCAGTAACTTTACCTGTTCTTCTGCTTATTTTTATTCTTTATTCTTTTTGGCTTGTACCCTTAGAGGTTCAAGATTGTTCCTTTTCTGTATTTTTAATTATTATTTGTTATTGTTAATTACAGTGATCAGCTGTGTATGTTAAATGAATGAAGTGTACTTTGTTTTTTGGTTGTAATTTGTTAAATATAAACATTTGATTACCAAAAAGAAAATAACGAGAGGTGAACATTTCTCACAGTCACTACAGCAGATCATCACAGGACTCAAACATTGACTGATTCAAACTGTTGTTTAGTTCCCACAATTTTGTCCAAGAAATAAAAAAGGAATGTTTATCACTGACAGTTTCTCGAGGGACACCTCTACAGGTGTTACAGTGTAAGAATTTACCATGCTATCTGGTGTCCACAATTGTCTGCTGTAGACACAGTCAGTTGTTAAAAAGACTGCGTATTTGTCGGTTTTACATTTTAGGGCACATTGCACATTGCTAAATCTGCTCACCTGTAGGCACATAGGACATTTAACCTCAGTTAGTAATCAGTGAGTCATTCTTTTTGGTAGCTACTTTCCTACTGATGTACTCATACTCGGAAATGCTGGCTGTGACGTAATGACATCAGACCAGCTATGGCTTTTTAATATATATTTTATTGTTTTATTTTTTGTAAAAAGGCATAAGGTTAAAACAGTAAGAGGATTCAGAGACAAAAAAAAAATGCACAGAGGAGACATGCAAAAGAAACACATAAGGACTTGAAAAGGACCCACCCAACAGTAGTAAAAAAAACACATCTAACAATATTCTTATTAGAAAATGTTATTTAAAGTCTAAAGGCAGAAAGAAAGGGCAGTTTTCTTTTTTATTGTATCATACTGCAATTAAATACTGCTTTATGCTAATAAAAGCACTCGTTTAAGATTTTTTTTTTTTTTAAATGTATTTTTTTGGCCATTTTGTGCCTTTATTGATAGGAGAGAGACAGTGGATAGGCTTGTGAAAGAGGGTGAGAGAGTAGGGGAAGACACTCTGCAAACTGGTCACAGGCGGGATTCGAACCTGGACCGGCAGAAGTAAGTACATGGGGTGCCTGGTCGCTAACCACTCCGCCAAACCAGCACCCCAAGATATCTTTTAAACTCATGGTTTAACTCATGGTAAAAATGGCTGTGTAGAGAAGCAGAAAAACTTTTCCAGACAACTGAACCTCTGCACCTTATGAAAACTGTCCAGGTGGATCTAAGCCCTAGTTACAAAAATGCTGTTTGAAAGATTCAAGGAGTGAATTATTAAATGACTGGAAAGCAAAAAGTGACTTTTTGAAGAGTATTTACATCAAATGAGTTGAATTGTCAGATGATTTGTTGTAAAGGAGCAGTGTAATCACTTCAGCTCAAATAAGCAACAAAACTGGCAAATTTCCTTTGTAATAAAATAATAGTATGGAGACTGCTTCTTTTATATGTGCTGACTTACACTATATTACCATATAGTACTGTATACTGTAATACTGTAACAAAGATCAACAGGGATTATTCTTCAGTCTCACAATGCACTTAGTCAGTAATTTGAAAGTTGCAGGTTACAACCCAAGTTGCTCCCAATGCTGCGTCAGTGGCGTGTACATGGACAAGGATGTGTTTGATGGACACCTGACAGCAGTGAATGAATGTGAGAGTGAATGGGTGTGAATGTCCCGCAGCGTAAAGCTGCCTTAAGTAGGCTAAAAAAAGTACTATACAAGCTCAAGTCCATTTAGCTCGAGCTCGAGGTGTAAAAACCCCCAAACAGCATCAGCTTTGCATGTTGAGCTGTTGGTGTCATAAACTCCATTCACACTTGCTAAAGGAACCCTGAAATTATCTAGACGTTAGGCGGGGGGGCTGTATTTGTTGACACAAACAGCCAAGTCTTTCACTGAGGCAGGGGGAGAGTATTTACACACCCTGTGCAACTGACGCAAAACCAGACAATAGAGACTCGACAAGACAGATAAAGACAACCGCTGTGATTCATCTGCTCCAAACGATCATGTCCGAGTCTATTACCAATCCAAAGAGCTGCTGTTGGATACAGAGATAAAACTCTGCAGATTTTTTTCTCAGCTGTAATCATAGTGCTCGTAGTGACACTGCTTCATATACACTTCTATGTGCTACAGTACTTCTCTAAACTCTTTAGTCAATGTTACTGATGCAGTTATAAACATGTATTTCTGAGATAATGACATAAAATGTGATATGAGTTGCTTGACTGCTCTCATGTTTTGAACACTGACTTCTGTCAAGTGAATTTGACATAGGCTACTGTTCTCCCTGTCAAAAGGGGGTGTCCATATAGCTTAAGTGACAAAGAATTAATGAATATATTGTTTATCATTAAAAGCAAAATCACATTTTATGTAAAGCACTTTGAGCTGCAATTGACTTATATGAATTGTGCTAAATAAATAAACTTTGATTGACTTATTGATTGATCAATTCCTTAAATGTTTTGAAACTGATATTCACCTTGTACTGGCTCTTGTTCGCATCCCTAACTGTGTCAACAAAATCAGTTCCAACATTTTCAAACCAGTTGACTTTGTCACCATGGAAACGTTTTAACAGCCAACGTTGGCTTTACATGCCCATCAACTACTGCCTTTGTTTATTAATTTAGTATTGTCTAATTAAAATATTCAGTCCAGCCACTGTGTCTGTGTTTACCTGGACATTGAGCCCAGCTCTAATTAGATCAGCACTGTTTCACTGTGTCTATAAATCACAAAGCTCACTGCTCCACGGTACATGAGGAGACATTCCAGTCAAAGTGTTTACAAGCTGCTTGTTCATTAGTGTTTACAAATGGCCCTTAAAGCAATTAACCTTAAGATTTATTCAGTGTAAGCAGCACAGAGTTTGTTCACTGTTTACAAACTGAAGTAATGGTCAAACTATGAGCTTGAGCCTCCGCTGATTATGTGAAGTAATTGTTTGATTTTGTGTTGCTTCAGATGTAGATGAGTGCCAGGACGAGCGGGTGTGCACCAGAGGACACTGCCAGAACACTGAGGGCTCCTTTATCTGTCACTGTGGGACAGGGTTTAGGGTGTCCACAGCAGGAGACAACTGTGATGGTATAATGTTCTCCATTATCACTTCTGTTCGTACTATTGACTGCTATTGACCTGCATAGTATTGACTTCAGTGTGACAGCACAGTTCAATACAGAACTCCAAGCACATCAGCACAGTGCATATAATTAAGCAGATGCTCTTTTGCGGTATGATAACAAACACTGGTAACTCCACTACAGACTCCTACCAGCCCCTTTAGCAAAATGTTGTGAAACGTGAAAAGCACATTCAGACTGTTGGGATTACTGTATGGTAAAAAATGAAAAATGTTTTAAAATCTTTGGTGACGCTGACAGCAAAGATTCTGGACACCCTGTGATTCTGGAGGTAAGGATACCAACCCCTTTGGTTATGCATCTCCCCAGCCATCCCCCAGTTCTCAGCCCAAGTCTTCATGAACTGAGCTAAACTGTCTAAACTTAACATCATGAAAGGGAAAATTCAGTGTTTGTCTGAAATTTTTGGTTATAACAGATGTTTGTTTGTTTTTCTGGTATTATAAAAGAGCAAAAAGATGTTCTATAAGATTAAAAAGCACTTGAATGGGGCTTTTTTGTTTGTTTGTTTCATTTTTTATATGATTAACTGACAATACTTATCACAACAATAACATCAAAACCCATCAAATCAATATTAAAAGTATTAATATACTCAAGTGTTTGCAAAGTGTGGGTATCAAACTAAATCTGACCTTTAAATGAAGTTTGTTAAAGACGATAAGCAGGAAAACAAGTCTGTGATAAATGTCTCTTTTATGAGCTCGGTAAGTGAATCAGCTGATGAAGGACGAGGTTTTTAATTTACCAAGGACACAATGTGGAAACATCCATCACTGCAAAATGCTCCATAAAACTGCAGAAGAAATATCTGCTTCCTTCCGTTGACTTATCAGACTTTTTAAAGACATAAGGGGGCAGTTCGCTACCACGAAAAACTCTTGACCTTCCCCAAATAAATCATAAGACTCATAAGATCCTTACAAGACAAGACACAAAACTCATCTACACTCAAAGGTAAAAAGAAACATTTTTGTTCTGACAATATTTGGTGTTCTAGGAATCATTAGCCAAAACTTAGTATTATGTCAAAGAAAAAGGCAAATGTCAAAAGGACTTCACTGACCCATTTTATTTACCTCCGCCTATGTTTTTGTCACCATATGTTTGGAAGAATTTCAGAAACTACTGGAAGAATTTTGCTGAAATTTCCAGGAGATGTTGGTAATGGCACCAATGTTAAAAAAAAAAATCAGTTTTGGTGGTGATCCAGATAACCGCCATTAGCGAACTGTCATTTTTGTTCAATAACTGTTAATGATATCAACATGATTCTGAGTGTGTATTTTCAGGGTCAAGGAATCATATTATGATGGTAACTTTATCATAGTACTTTTGCTCATCGATGTAACACCAAAATGTGAGCTACCTTGGGGAGGTTTGTGCTCTCTACGTGCTTTATAGTTTTAAGTATTTTAATGATTAATTAAAGTTTGGAGTTTTTTTCATACATTTCACTGTAGTTTTGTCTTTATTCGGGATATTTTTTAAAACAATACAACTAATGAAACATTAATAAAAGTTATTCAGAAAGTGAGATAATTCAGCTGTTTTGAATCTGAGAGATGTGGCAGCCAACAAGGGCAAAAAGCCTCCAGCAGCTCGGTGCATTTCAATAACAAGAAAATAGCCTCAAGAGATGAAAAGATTCAAAAACAGAAACACAAACAAAACTCAGAATGAAACAGAAATGAAAATATGGTGCAAATAAAATAACATGCTGCAAGAGTAAAGAACAAATGAAATGATTGTGTCGTGGTTTGCATTATTTTCCAGATCTGCTCTGGGATCTCATCTCTCTTTACCTTTTTTACCATGACATAAAGTTCTAAATAACTTTTTGATTCCATGAAACAGCCCAGCTTGTTCAGATTGGTCTGTTTTAAATATAAACCACTTCACTCTTGAGATTGATGTTCATGTGTATTTCAGATGTGAACGAGTGTCTCGAAGAGGCCCGACCCTGCGGGACTGTCGGAGAGTGTGTTAACAATGTGGGCTCGTACACATGTTCCTGCCCTGCTGGATACAGACAGATCAACGGCACCAGCTGCAGAGGTAAGGAGAGACAACAGGGCACCATCCTTCATCAGCAGACATGTTTCTGATCTCAGATTAAGAGTTTTAGGTTTAACACGGCGCTTGCTGCTCTGCTCTGTCCCTTTTGTCTCTGTCCTCTCAGATGTTGATGAGTGTGTGGATGAACAAGAGCTCTGCTCCCCTCATGGAGACTGTCTCAACACAGAGGGATCCTACATGTGCGTGTGTGAGAACGGGTTCACCGCCAGCCTCGACACGCCCTCCTGTGATGGTAAGATGCAACTACAACAATAAAGAGGGGCACACACACATCACACAGAGGCACACACACACATCACAAGCAGAATGAAGGATTAATAAGCATTAAGAATAGCTGATGTGATTTTATTGGTCAATATAAGGAGCTGTAAAATTTTTTCTTTTTGTGAAGCTTGATTACGTCTAAAATGCTTTCAGTGCTTTTTTATGTGGGACTGTTTTAAGTTTTTTTCAACTATCTTAATAGTAACATAATAAGCTAAACCCGGTCAGATTTGCCTCTGAAATACAGATTTATATTTTGGTTTTAACATGACTTTTGGCTATCAAGAGGGAAATTTAATAATGTTTTTTAAAATCAAAGGTGCAAGAAAATGTTAGTGTACAGAAATGTCACAATACTTTGTGATGCAGTATCTAATGTTTGTATTGCATTATGGTTCAGCATCAGGTAGCTGCATTTGGCAGCAGACATTCAGCCATTTAACGCTCTGTCTATCTGTTAACTCTTGATTATTTCTGACATTACAGACCATAAAGTTTATCCTTGTTACAGTGACCCTAGCTTTGAATAAACTTTACATTACCAGTGATGAGCAAGCTATTTGGAAACTGTAAGCTAAGTGAATAGCTGTTTATGAAAAAAATCACCTTAGCTACCACAAAGCTTCTGAAAAATGTGATTATGCTACAAACAATGCTATTTGCAGTGAAGTTACTGCCTATAATTGCAAAAATTAAGGCAAATACAACAAACATTCTCACGGCTTTATCAACTGCCTCGCCCTCTGCTAGCTCTCTGCATCATCATCATGGAGGGTGCTCAGTGTATATACAGGCTGTTTCTCTTGTTGCTGCCAAGGTCTGATTCACCATGACCCTCTAGAACCCAGTCCTCCAAAATGATCCCTTTAGTGTCACAGAAAAAAAACAAGGCTGCCTTGAATTTGGACTTGCTTTGTTATCAGTTCTTCTTCCTTGGTGATGATTTTCCAAAGTACTGACTGCCATATTGTCTCATGGTTTTTTTTTAAAAGAATGAATGAAGAATGTAATCACTGACCTCACACAGCAGCTGGATTAAGCTAATTTAGGGGCCGTTTACATGACGCCGAAAACGATCGATTCCGCAAACATTTCGTTGCGTTTTGGCCTTCCGTTTAGATGAGACCATGTTGCGTTTCCAGTGAAAACGGAAACTTTTGACACCGCTCCCCAGAGCGGAAAGATTTGATTCCGCCTCTATCCGGCCTCGTGTAAACACAGAGCTGAGCGTTTCAGGGGGAAACGCTGACGTCACCGCATGCGCAGTACTCTTTCACATGGAGGCTGCGCGCGCATACCAGGAACAACAGCAGCTTCCTCCGTCCGCCAGGTAACGTGTGAGCGTCTTACCGTGCTCGGTTTGTTATCCAGAAAAAACTATCCAGACAGATTTGTTGTCTGAACTGATTTGTTGTCGAAAAAAGAAACTCCTGCTTCTCTGTGGGTCTGTTCGCGATTGTTGTTTGTGAAAGGTTTTCTTCTTCGTTCGTGTGTTGTAGCCGCGCTGCATCTCTGCAGAGCAACACCTCCATCTACTGAACCGGCATGCACACTACAGCGGATTTACAGGGGATTAACTCGTCTCCGAGCGTTGTCATGTAAACGCAGAAGAATTCGAAAACGGAAAGGGAGAATCTTTGCGGCTTCAAGTCAGGAGTTTCCATGTAAACGGCCCCTTAGTGTCTGGAATCAGATCAGTTTTGCTTGGCTCCAGTCTGCAACAAGTATGAGCATCCCAAAGTGAAAAGGCTCAATTAATACAGTCGATGGAAGTGGCTGTTTGTAGCGAGATTAGCATAGATGCTAACATCTTGATCACATTTCTTTATTTCATGAAAAACAGACAACACTACAAACTTCTCCACAGTAATGATTTGTTTGCTTGACTTCCAGCATGTTTTGATGAGAGTTTGTTTTATGAAGGGACTCACGTTTTGTACTGCAGTAGCACCTGCCTACAACTTTATCTGACTGGCCTGTAACAAATGTGATTAAATGAACAATCATCCAGTCACCTGCCGGATATGTTTCTGAAATGTTTTTACCTCACCAAACACTTTCTATGGACTCTTTCCCAGATGGACTAGTGAAATACGGTAAATGGTTCATCTGGTGTATCAGGTTATGTAATCACCTTCAAAGACATTTAGTTTTCCTTCACTTTGTTCCAAATGTCTCCATAAATTTGATTGTGTTTTCACTTTTGATCAGGAGTCAGAAGCTTAAGGACAACTTTGGCACACACCTTGGTCAGATGTTCATACAAATGTGGCTGTTTGGCAGAGTGGATAGAAACCATGCACGTTCCACACATGAGGGCTCGTGCCTTATGAAGCCATCCTGGTTCTGAATCCTGTCTAAGGCTAATTTATTTAAGAAAAACGCTCCTTTTATCGTGTTTATTCAGCCTTTTACTCTTTATTACTGTTCTGCTTTGCTCAGTTTGATGAGTAAAATCATTTTCAGCCGTCACCTACGGGTCTGATGTGATTTCTCTTTGCTGAAATACATCCTCTGATCATTTTCAGCTTCCTTTTTCAGCGCCCACTGAGACAAACAACTGCAACTACTAAGAATACAAGCAAATGGAGACATCACCGACAGTTTACAAAAATAGGCCTTTACCAATTTAAAAAACACATGCACCCTATTAAAACGCGCTGAAGGGTTCAAAAACATTACCAAATACAGAAATGTGCAGCAAACCCAGGAGAGGAAGGAAGAAAAAAATCAGAGGGGAGAAACAGACGGAAGCCTTTGAGCTGGCTGTCTAGACGAGGAGGGATATTTGTTGCTCTCTGCTTGGTGATTTATGCAGGGGGCTCCGGCTCAGCTATGAGTGCGTTAATGTGTGTGAGCCTGATGTCTACCGCTAAAGCAGTTAGTGTGTGACTTATTTTAAACTTTCTGCTGCATTTGCACACACCTTTAGATTTCTGTTTGTTCTGATGCATTCAATTCTCACCCTCATGTCCCTGCCTTAATCTGTCAGAGAGGAAATAAAGAGTCACAGGATTGGTTGTTTATTCTGCTGAGAGAGAAGGTGTGCATGCTCTAAATATAAAAACAAAGATGTGTCAGCATTTTCTCAATTCTGAGTGTTTAAAGACTTTCACAACAAAACTTTATAACATCACTCCATCTGGCTTCAGTAAGAGTTAGTAACATTAATTAACACTTAGCTCTATAAAGCATATTTAAACATTAACATGTCATTTATAAATATTATCAAATATTGTCATATTGCAAATACTATTAATTGTAATACTGTGTTTGCCTCTACCTCCATAAAGATATAACCAAAACTGTGGTGTAAATAATGTTAATGGTTAATACCGTGTATACCTCCATCTCAGTCAGTCTCATATCCACTTAATTTTTACTTCTTTTTCTTCATAAGGAAGCAGATAGTGCTGAAAGGCTCATGCTCTTTTCATTTATTTGCATTTAGTTGTATTTATTCTATTTTTTAATTTATTCTAATTACTTATTGTTTCATTTGTTATTCTCTTTCTGATACTTCTCTTTTATCCTGCTGCTGCTGTAAATCTGGAATTTCCCCGTGTGGGACTAATTAAGGTTTATCTTATCCTCTTATCTTATAAAGGCAGTCGAGTGTTTCTCACAGAAATGTGCCAGAATCTGGTGGGAGGGATCTTGGGTTGGTAGTGGGCCGGGTTTGTCCCTCCTTGATTTATTAAAAATGTTCAGGATGCTTTCAAACCAGTCTTCTGGGAGAGTTGTGTTTTGAAACAAGGCGTGCTGTGGTTTATTTGGACATATATTTGTTTATTACTTATTTTCTCTTTCTTTATTAATCTCAAACTTAAAAAAAATAAACTAGGGTCATAAAACATATGTATACCAAACAACTGTTCGTGTTCATTTTATTTTATGTACACTTAAAGTTGTTTGTGTACATGTGTTTTATTATCCTGGTTCTCCCAGAGGACTGGTATAAAAGCGTCCTGAGCATATGGAATAAATCAAGGAGGGACAAACCCGGCCCACTGCTAACCCGAGTTACCTCCCACCAAAATCTGGCACATTTCTGTGCAAAACACTTGATTGTGTTTGTAGATGACATGTTAATGTTTAAATATGCTTTATAGATAATGAATTAAGTGTTAATTAATGTTAGTAACACTTTACTGAAGCCAGATGGAGTGATGTTAGTGATCGGGTGTCCTTGGGCAAAACACTTAACTCCAAGTTGCTAAAGCTATGTGGCTTTAGAATTCATGAAATACACAAAATTAATTAGAATTTAAAAGAAAAAATGATTCTAATGTACCATTAAATTTGACAGACATAAATGTGAGTCACAGAAGGTGTGATTTTATTTAGATAGATCTTGTTTTATAGCATAGTGCCCCCAAGTGCTGTTATTTGTCCCTCTTTAATTTATTCCATGAAGTGACTGACACGGTGTCATCCTTGTGAGGTATAAATGCATGATTAGCTTAATTCGTTTGAGCTCATGCATATGTATAGTTCTTAAAACTCGCCCCGGACTCCCCTATGAAGACCTCTACCTGAACCTTCAACTAATCTGAACCCCCCTTAACATTGGGCTGCAGGTCAAACTGCTTTTTATCAGCCTCAAAATTTCCTTGAATGAAGTTGTTAGCAAATGTCGCTCATCTTATTCCGCTCATGTTTCAATTAAAATGAAACACTCACTGCTGCACTGTGTGTACTTTGCATAACTCACAGTTATACGCTCTATTATAACATATATGAAGCCTGCCTACTGTTACCTGCTTCTTCTGTCAACGGGCTGATTTCTGTGTGCATATCAAGCTGATGTGATTTTTACTGATGTTGCTGAGTCTTGGTCTTGAGGTGTCGAAGCTTCATCTCTGAGCGATTACCTCACCAAACACCACATAGCCTCTGATGCAGTGAAAGGTTCCAGTGAAGCTAGCGTATATGCCTTACGTTACTCACATTCATATTCTGCTTTCTCTCCCTCACTCTGTTAACCTCGGGGTGCATGTAGTGTCAAAGAGCAGGGCTGTGTAAAGAGAGACCCCTCCTCACACAGTCATTTAAGTGATTTTTTAGTCTGACAGTCTGTGACCCGATTAAAACAAACAAAGACCAAGACATTGGAAAAGGCCACTCAAGTCAGATTTCTTAAAGTTTGGTTATATTTTATGAAACATTTTGATGTAAACTCCACTTATGATGCATTTATAACTACATCATGTCTATAAATGACAATAGTGTTTGCAATGCATTAGAGATTATTGGTGAAGTATTAAAATATGCTTGGTAAACCAACAGCAGTGTTTGATAATGTAAAGTTATTATAAAGTGTTATTCAGCTTCTGGCTTAAAGTAAAAATCATGACCTCCCGCCCTGTCTGTTTTTCTTTTAACCCTCCAGATATTGACGAGTGCGGTCTGAATGAAACGCTCTGCGGACCTCATGGTTTCTGCGAGAACAGACTGGGCTCTTTCCGATGCCTCTGTGATCAGGGATACCAGGAGTCCCAGGATGGCCAGGGTTGTGTGGGTAAGTGTGGTGACGGTACAGAGCCATTACTGCTCCCCTGATGTCCCACTGCACACAGACACACAACTTCAGACTCGGATTCAGTATCCACTTGCTGGCTTGTGCTGCTGCTAATAAAAGTGAGGAGTTTGCTCCCAAAAATGGGTTCCTCAGTCATCTGGAAGTGGTTTGGTTTTGCAGACTTGGACCTCGAAGGAAACCAATGTCCGCTATAAAGTTTGAATAAACTTTGTGGGGACTAAAAGCAGCAGCCAGCTCATTTATGCCACTTTCTAAAACAGAAGCACGCTGCAGAGGGGGTTAAGTGAGCGATGCACAGATGACACAGCAGTGAAACACCTGAAGCAGCACTGAGTTATTTTCAATCCTTAAAAGAGATGGCAAAGCAAATATAATATTGTATTTAATGGAAAATGTTGCTAATGGTTTGGTTTTTTATTTTACCCTTGCAACTCTAGGCTAATTTTACCAACTGTCTACTTGGATTTTTATTGCAACAATACATCAGTGAGCGACTGCTCGTACAGAGATTAGCATAGATGCTAACAGCTTTAGTAGCAGTTTTATAGGATCTGAAACCCATTTCTTTAATAGATAAAAACAAACATCAACCCAACAAACTTCTCCATATAAAGAATAGTTTTGTTCCACTTTCAACATGTTTTGAAGACAGTTGTTCTAAGATGTCGCTTTAAACATTGGATTGATTTGTTCACTAGAAAGCACAAACCTCTGCCAAGATAGCCCAAGGTAGTTACATCTATAAGCAATAGTTCCGTGATAAAGTTACAATCATAACATGATTATTTGACTCTGCAAATCCAAACCTAGCATTCAGATTCATGTTGATTTCATTATTAGTGCGGCAGTCACTAAGCAAAAACAATCATCTGCATATGTCAGTTATCTGGATCACCACCAGAATCTAATCATTTTGAAGTTGGGCCCTGACCAACATATCCTGAAAATTTCAGCAAAATCTTTCTAGCAGTTTTTGCGTGATATTGTGAACAAACAGATAAACTTTTGCTAGCAAAAACTTGACCTCTTTGACAGAGGAAACAAATATTTAATCTGTAAAACAGTTAGACTCATATATCCATTGTTAATATGGTTTGTCCCATTTGATGTTGCGGGGGTGTGAGCCTCTCTCAGCTGACTTTGGGCAAGAGGCAGGATCCTGAACTGGTTGCAAACCAATTACAGGGAGGTAACTTGAGTGCTTGAAGAGAACCCATACATTCATATGAAAAACATACAAACTCCACAAATAAAGACCCTGACAACACAAGGGTCAAACCTACCTTCTGGCTGTGAGGCACATGCACTACCAGCACATGCACTACCTGCTCATGCACTACCTGCCGCGTCACTGTGCTCTCCGTACCTTTAACATGCCTTGTTCTGATCAGACTAAGAAACATCTTAAAGTATTTTATTAATTTAATCTATAGTGGAACCTCTGCCATTGTTCAGAACATTCTTGCTGAGGTGAATGAAGTTTACAACCATAATTGGAGATTTAAGGGTATAACCCCTCTTGCTACCTTTGGCTGTGCTGAGATAACCCCTAAAAGGCTTTGACTTATCATTGCCAAGCATTATGGAAATTTCATCCCAGTGCAGATACACAAAGCTAATGTCGAGAAGCAGCGGTTTCCCTCAGGTTTGGTTTGGACTGAGTTTCAGTTGGATGGTGCTGGTGGTTTTCCCTCAGCTAAATGGGCCCCCGCAGCTTCCATCGAGTCCAATTTCCTCCTGCAGGAAGGACTGTCAGGGCAGACTTCCTCCAGCTAACCTTGATAGGAAACTTCCCCCACAAACACTTTCCCAACGACCAGCCCTACCAAAATACACACACAGCCATGAAATACAGTACCAAAACTACCATCAAACAGTTAGTCAAACAGCTCAGTGTATGATGTCCTTTTTACACAGTTACACACACTTCCCATCTGTCCTTTGGCAGAGCTGCTGGGTCCCACCCAGGTTCAGCTGAGCCAGCTGCCTCCTCTTCGCTGCCAAACCATCACTGTACTGTGGCAAGCACAGATGGACTCACTTACACACACAATCCTTGAAAACCAGCAGTGGTGGTGAACCACTAACCAGTCAGACTGTGTGTCGTCTCTTCGTCTTCCTTCCCCTCCATATATCAGCCAAATATCTCTGGTTTCCCCTCTCCTCTTCCTTTTATCTTGTCCTCTTACTTTGTGGTTTCTCAGCCTGCCTCTATGATTCTGTCTTCACCATCCTTCTCCATCATCTTCTTTTAGCCCTAAGGATTAAAATGATTGTGATGTTAAATTTCCAACATGAGACTTTTATCTATAAATGTTAGATTCCACTAACTCTGTGCCCTGCACTCCTTTGTTAATGGCTTTTACACAGTGTAGAACATCAAGGAGTCTTCAGAATTTCATCAGGACTACGTTCTCTAAGTCATTACACAGGTTGACCCATATAAAGCGGAAAGAAACGTTGTGCTGTGGGATAATAATGTCTCCCAATGACCCACTGACATATTAAATATGAATTTGAAAGTCTTTTTTTGGAGATTATTTTTCAGTCATTTTGTGCCTTTATTGACAGGACAGAGAGACAGTGGATAGGCTTGTTAAAGGGGGTAAGAGAGAGTAGGAGAGACACTCACAGGCTGGATTCAAACCGAGGCCAGCAGAAACATGTATATGGTTAGTGCGTGGTTGCTTACCACTCAACCAAGCCAGCTTTAAATTTCAACTTTAAACTTCTCCCAACATACATGCAACACTTCTGTTCATGCTGCAGGACTTACAGCTCAAACTCTTGTCGACTCCTCTTAAGATCCTCCATCTTTTCAGGCTCAGACTCAGACTTGTTCATCCCAAGGTCCATTGTGCTGCTTAAATTAAGGGCGGCATGCTCACAGCCCAAAGGTTGCTAGTTCATCACTGTGTCAGTCAGCTTTTCTGTGTGGAGTCTGCATGTTCTACCCATGCATGCATGGGCTATCTTCAAGCACTCCAGCTTCCTTCCACTGAACAAAAACAAGCTCATGAGGTTTATTAGTGAATCCAAACTGCCCTCAGGTGTTGGTGTCAATGGTTGTCCATCTCTCCTTGTGGCCCTCTAATTGGCTGTTGAGCGGTTCAGGGTGTACATCGCCTCTCATCCATTTGCAGCTGGAATAGGCTAAAGGAAAAAACAGAATAGATAATGGCTGAATGGATGTTTGAGAATTATGTTGACCTGACTCAACGTTATTCTGTTTGTTCTCCACAGATGTGAATGAATGTGAACTCCTGAGCACTGTGTGTGGAGAAGCTCAGTGTGTTAACGTGGACGGTTCCTTCCTCTGCATGTGTCCCAGCGGGCAGGAGTACAACAACATGATTGCCAAGTGTGAGGCTGTTCCTACAGGTAAGCCAGCCTCAGCTTTTTGTAAAATAAATACTTTCAAAAAATGGACCTGGAGAATCAATACATGGGTGGAATTCATGTGTCTTGGTCCAAACCTTTTTTATGTAAACAGTTGGCAGACATTCATTCACCTACTTAATGGTTGTTAAGGTTTCCTGTGGGTCAGGTGAACCAAATGACTAATTAAACAAATCATTTTGCATATGCACCTCATCTTCACTCTTCACTGTCTTTATTCTGTCTCTCTTCATTCCTGTTTCAGCATCCTCAGTGGAGCGTAAGGAGTGCTACTATCGTCTGAATGATGAAAACCTGTGTGAGAGTGTGCTGACCAGCCATGTCACACTGCAGGAGTGCTGCTGCACGCTGGGAGCCGGCTGGGGGGACAACTGTGAGGTCCATCCCTGTCCTGTCAACGGTACAGGTAAGAAACAGAGAGGGGGCAAGGAAAAACAATGTGGAAAAGAAGAAATCACAATGAAACTGCTTTTGCAGTGATGTAGACCTGAAAATAAGTGTCTTAAGGGCCCCTGTCTTTTTAACACTTTCAGATCAATTCGATCAGATGTGTCCTTCAGGAAGAGGATTTATCCCAACTGAAGACTTGCTGTATGGGGTGCCCACATCTGACAGTTACAAAGGTAAGAGGGGCATTTGTACGTTGTTATAACATCATAAATGGAAACACAGCTAAAGGCAAAGAAGTTTAAGAGTCTCAAGGAGACAGCTCCAAGGTTGCATTCACATTATGAACTAGAATGGCCTGAATCTATTATTTTCTCCAAAGTTAATTTATGATTTATTAATGATATTTCAAACAGCTCCAGTCTTATTTTAGAAAATTAGTTCTGAATAAGTTACGGGTGACAATCAAAAACCTATTCCATTTGAAAATCAGTAACAAGCTCAATATCATATGCTTTTTTTGCCTAAGAATTCCTGTATTATTCCATCCGCTTTGCTTGGCACCACTCTCTCATCAGAAGCAGCCAGCAGACACAACAACAAATCAGAGATGTGATCATAGCATACAGGAGACAGAAGATGTTAAAATAGGGGCTCAGATTTGCACAATACAATGCTAACCACACATTGTCATATGTCTGTAATTTCAAGTAAAAGTTGAAACATTAGAAACTTGCAGATACATTTAACTGTACAGCTACCTGTTCTTTCTCTGAGAACTTATCTGAGGCAGAGTTCAGGAAGAAGCAGGTGAAGCACTTCAACCAAGACATCCCTCTCCTCTGTGACAGTTTCCAGTTCCTCTTGGGAAGATCCCTCTTCACCAACATGACCTTATGAATATAAAACTGTTCTCTCACCCACCCCCCCTCTCCTCCTGGTCGGGTGGGTGGCTGTTCTCCTCTTCAGCTCGAGTTCTCTACCAGAGGCCTGGGAGCTTGAGGGTTCTACGCAGTATCTTAGCTGTTCCTCTTCTGGAGTGAGATGTCTGATGTTTCTCTGGGGATCTGTTGGAGCCACTTCTCCAGTGTGGGGGTCACTGCCCCAAGTGCCCCGATGACCACAGGCAATACTGTTGCCTTCACCTTCCAAGCTTTTTACAGCTCCTCTTTGAGCCCTTGGTATTTCTCCAGTTTCTTGTGTTCCTTTTTCTTGATGTTGCTATCACTTGGGATGGCTACATCTATCACAATGGCTTTCCTCTGCTGCTTATCTATGATCACAATGTCCGGTTGGTTGGCCATTACCATTTTGTCGGTCTGTATCTGGAAATCCCACAGGATCTTGGCTCGGTCATTCTCCATCACCTTGGGAGGTGTCCCATTTTGACCCCAGGGTCTCCAGTTTATACTCTGCAAAGATGTTCCTGTACACTATACCGGCCACTTGGTTATGGCGTTCCATGTATGCTTTTCCTGCCAGCATCTTACACCCTGCTATTAGGTGCTGGACTGTTTCCTCTGTGCTGTCCTCCAGTCCAGCCCTCTCCAACCATTGGTAGGATTTGTTCATATCAGCCACTTCAGCTATCTGTCGGTGGTACATCCCATGCAGGGGTTTGTCCTCCCATGATGGTTCCTCTAGTTCATCCTTCCCTGTCAGTTTCCACTGTCTGAGACACTCACTAAGCGCTTCATCTCTTGGGGCCATCTTCCTGGCATAGTCATGGAGCTTGGATGTTTCATCTTAGATAGTGGCTCTGATGCTCACTAACCCTCTGCCTCCACCTTCGTGCTTAGTGTATAGCCTCTGGATACTGGACTTGGGGTGGAATTCCCCGTGCATGGTGAGCAACTTCTGAGTTTGAACATCTGAATTTCCTCCTTTGGCCATCTTATTATCCCAGCAGGGTATCTGATGACTGGCAGAGCATAGCTGTTAATTGCCCAAACCTTGTTTCAGCCATTGAGCGGACTTGCCTTACTCACTCCAGGTACTTGGCCGTTGCTGCTTTCCTCGTGGCCTCTTCGTGGTTGCCATTTGCCTGTGGTATGCCAAGGTATTTGTAGCTCTCCTCCACATCTGCTATTCTGCCCTCTGAGAGTGTTTTGCCCTCTGTATGGACTACCTTCCCTCTTGTTGTCACCATGTAGCCACACTTCTCCAGTCTGAACGACATTCTGATGTCTCGCTTGCTCTTAGTGTACAGCTTGATGTTGTCCATGTAAAGGAGGTGGCTGATGGTGGTCCCAGTTTGGAGTCGGTATCCGTAGCCAGTCTTGTTGATTATTTGGCTGAGGGGATTCAGGCCTATGCAGAACAGCAGTGGGGACAGAGCATCTCCTTGATGTATACCACATTTGATGGAGACTTGTGCAGTTGTCTCGAAGTTGGCCTCAAGGGTGGTGTTCCATTGCCTCGTCGAGTTTGCAATGAAGGCTCTTAGAGTCCTATTTACCTTGTACAGCTTTAGGCATTCCAGGATCCATGTGTGTGACATTGAGTCATAGGCTTTCTTGTAATCAATCCAGGCAGTGCACAGGTTGGTCTGTCTAGTTCTACAGTCTCGAGTGACTGTTCTGTCTACCAGCAGCTGGTGTTTTGCTCCTCTGGTATTTTTACCAATGCCTTTCGGTGCCTCTGTCATGTATTGATCCGATTGCCCACTTATCTCTGCCGCAATGACGCCTGACAGGAGTTTCCATGTTATGGAGAGGCAGGTGATTGGCCGATAGTTGGATGGGACTGTTCTCTTCTGGGGATCTTTCTGAATCAGGACTGTGCTGCCCTTGGTCAGCCATTCTGGGTGGGTCCCATCTCTCAGCAGTTGGCTCATTTGTACTGCTAGGCGCTCATGGAGTGAGGTCAGCCTCTTTAGCCAGTAGACATGGATCATATACAGGCCTGGTGCTGTCCAGTTCTTCATACCTGAGACTTTTTCTTGGATATCTGCTACTGTGATGGTCACAGCATCTTGTTCAGGGAGATTGGCGTGGTCTGCTCTCAGAGTGTTTAGCCACTGTGCATCATTGTTATGTGATGCTTCTTTCTCCCGTATGCCTTTCCAGTATTGTTCAGTCTCCAGCCTTGGTGGGGTGTCAGTTTGTGTGTTATTACCCTGCCACTGAGAGTACACTTTAGCTGGTTCAGTGGAGAACAGCCTGTTTATTCTCCTGGCCTCCATCTATCTCATGTACCTCTTCAGCCGGGTGGCCAAGGCTTGGAGTTTTTGTTTGGCAGTTTCCAAGGCCTCAGGTATGGGCATCTGCTTGTACCTCTTGGGTATCTCTTTCTGAGTCACCTTGATTTTAGCATCCAACCTTCTCCTCCATGGTGGGCTTTGCGCTTTGATCTCCTTCACATTACCCATCTGGTGTCCAAGCATCTCAAGGATCACTGCTGCTGTACTGTATGTCAGCTCATTGGTCTCAGTGATCTTTGCAGTGCAAATCGTTTCTATTACTGCAGCAGTGGCGATTGCTCTAAGACTGCAAGGGAAGCTCAGCTTCCCCTAAAATTTCCCCCAAAAAAGTGGTGATATGTTCTGCTGTGTGTACATTTCATTGACTAAATATGCGCTAGAATACCTTCATCTTTTGTTTAGAATCAGCTACTTATCACAGGTAACTGGTGCGACTTCCTTCTCATTCATCCCTGCAGCGTCTCAGCGCTTTAACACAGTCAGACGCTGAGCGTCTCCTGGCATCAACAGGGAACAGTAGAGTGGGTAGTTCCACGGTGGAAACTGGACGGTCATTGGATAAACGCTGGGCTTTGTCCCGCCCATCGGACGCTCAGCGTCTCTGGGGGTCTATGAGGCAGTGGGCTGGCCTGGATGCTCAGCTTCTGCATGGTGATTGGATGATCTGTCTGAGGCCAAATTCATTTTTGATTGACAGTGAAATGAGCCAGTCAGCGATCTTGAAGGCTCACCCTTCACCGGGGCACTTTCGGAGTTTTACATTCAGTTGTTCTGGACTGATCCGGAGGCTTTATCGATCACAAGCGACTTTATCTTTCTTAAAAACGACAAGCGCTGTGTTTGAAGATTCTCTCCTGTCAGTTTTTCTTTTCACAAATGAGCAGCTGTAGCTGGGGAGCTTCTCTCCCTCTCACTCACACTCACAGCCTGTCAAACAGTAGTCTCACGTAGCAACTCCAGCTGCTAGCATGCTGCACATCATGGCAGATAGTATGAATGTTGTCAACCGGATTTTGGCGAGGCCATTTGATAGTTTTCCTTACAAAGAGAAAATTAGAGTTAAACAGCAGGGCAGATCAACTCCTATGGTTTAGTGCAAAAGGTGGGGAAAAGGGACAGGTCTTTTCAGCATTCCTGGTATGACAAGGTGAGCTGGCTCACTGGAAGTGCTGTCACAAATAAAATGTGTTGTCTGGTCAAAAGTGGGTTTTGGGGAATAAAATCCCCGGAAAAGACACCTAGTTGGTACAACAGGGTCACAGATCATTTACATAAATAAATAAATTTTTGATGTAGGCCAGAAAAAAAATGAGCTTCCCCTCCCTGACTGACCAGCAGCCGTCACTGTACTGCATTCATATTGGCTAGGATCTCTGGTGGTACTTCACTAATCATCGCTAGTCGGTGTCGGGGTTGACAGATGCTCATCTTAGTCATGATCTTATCTCTCAGGTCAGTTAGCTCTTTGCTTAATTCTGGGGCTTGATACCCAATCTCAGGGGAGGGGTCAGTGTTAACTCCCCCATCTGACCTAACGTCCTGGCTCCCCCTTGCCGTAGCATTAATTACATAATTACAATAAGAAGGGGATCAAGAAAATAAATGATTGAGCCTGATGAATACGTAATTTTGTTAATATAGTAATGGTAATAGTAGTAACAACAACAGTAATATTATTATTTTTATTATTATTATTTTCATATTTTTGTTTTTGTGTGCTGTGAGAATATTCAATGCAACTATTTCAGGCACAGGCACATGTACGGGGGCTCACACACACACACAAACCAGACATTTTATATAAATCATGTTGACATGTGTATTAAACTTTAAATACGTTTTTACTCAGCTGTGTTGGAATAAGACTAAATAAAGTTATCTACTTTCCATATTGCACCGTTTACTGTCACTTTACGCTGCAAAAAATATGAGCATAAATGCGTTCACTCCACTTGTTTCTGGTGCTAGACCAGAATGAAGAGACCCCTTCCAATATGGCGTCGATGCTTGATTACGCCCCAGTCTACGTATATAATGTCTATGGTCAGCTCCCCTTAGTGGCCTGCCGACCTTCCGTGAATTTGCAGCGTCTCTCTCTTTTTTTTTGTCAGTTGGTATGTTTTTGCTTTTGCAGCATATCTGTAAATGCATCGTGTTTTTTTGGTGCAGCATTTCTCTGTTGCATTTGTTGTATGTGTTTTTGTGTTTTTGAGTTTGCTTCATTTCTGTGTTTGCAGCATTTTGACCATTTGTATTGCGTTTTGGCCATTTAAGTCGCGTTTTTTTGTTTGCAGCGTGTATGCCCTTGTCGGCCACCGTAGTTTGATAATTAGGCCAGCAAGCATGCTTAAGAAAAGAAAGACGGACAAAAGAGACTTCTTTAGAAGTCAAATTGTAACATACTCAAAGGGTAGTATTATAACTAAAAAGCTTATATTTAAGGCCAAAGAGATGCAGATTTTGGTAATTTAATTATTACTCATGTAATATTTGTATGTTGAAAGGCAACAACTGTTGAGAACCAATAGTAAAAGTTTGTGGGGAAAACTACAACAAGACCTTGGATTACAAACATGATTTTTTACGTTAATGTTGTTGGAGAATAAATTACACTTATTATAAATGTGAAACAGTGTTTTCTCCTCAGACTAACCATCCATCAAAATGTATGACTGTTGCACCCCATATTGTCTTCTCTGTTTGTTTGCAGATGCAGATGAATGCACGCTGTTCGGGCAGGAGGTGTGTAAAGGGGGCTTCTGTTTGGACACATTGGGCAGCTACGAGTGTTATTGTAAAACAGGACAGGACTACGATCCGGCTAAACTGGAGTGCAAAGGTCAGAGTATACACAGAAAAATTACTTTAGCTCAAATGAAAGCAATCTCTCATAAGACAGACAGACTGACTGACTTTAATAATCCCAAACTGTGAAATTGTGGTGTCACAGCAGCTTAAATCTATGATAAATGTAGGATATCCCAGTTTAATTATTTTAAGTAATTATTGACGTTAAAACATCAGATTTAAGACTTACAGAGATGAAGTTAACAATCTTGAATAGATGAAGTGTGTGCGGATGAAATGTGATATCTTGGAAAATATCGTATATAATTAAATCTGTAGCATTATGTTAATGAGTTCATATTTTTTAGAGTATTGCCTTATATTTTTCAAACTGTTTGCCTGTTGGATTCAGTAAATAGTTTTAGTCTGTCTGCAATTTTTTTTTTTTGGTCTTATAATGAAACTATAAAGCAGTCAGAGAGCTCAAACACTTGAGAATGTAGCTCACATATTGCTGTCACATCTGAAAGCTGTATATTTCTAAAAGGAAGTTACTATCATAATACGAGTCTTTGACCCTGAAAACCCACAGCAGCACTCAGCATCATGTTGATATCATTATGAGTTAGACAGTTATTGAGCAAAACCCATTGTTTGCTGATGG
The DNA here is from genome assembly GCA_036419115.1 of Scarus forsteni. Classification (NCBI taxonomy): domain Eukaryota; kingdom Metazoa; phylum Chordata; class Actinopteri; order Labriformes; family Labridae; genus Scarus; species Scarus forsteni. The sequence continues at coordinate 4,530,916 of JAZDUH010000347.1, read as the reverse complement.
CTGTTATCTGGATCACCAGCAAAATCTGATCATTTTTAAATTGGGCCATTACCAACATCTCCTGAAATTTCAGTAAAGTCTGTCTAGGGTTACTAACAAACAAATTAACAAACATAATCTTCTTGGACAAGGCAACAAGTGATATATGAGTCTGAGCAAACCTTTGGACCAATGGCCAAAAAAATAAACTTGAAACATGATCTGTATCAATCAGGAAAACCCTGATGGAGGCATCCCTAATCAAAACTCCATCAGTGAGTGAATGTGGGAGTAAATGGGTGTGAATGTGTATGTGACCTGTTGGCCTTCACCAACTTCAGCAAAGTTACAATAACAGAGAAGAGATATGAAGTGCAGCTCAGCAGAAGTTAAGCTGCAGGCTTCTGTTAAAAACACTCCATTTTTATTTGGCCTGATGAGTGAGAAAAACAGCCCAGAACGGCCCTGAGGCTCCTCCACTTTATGTGTGAAAATTAATGAGAAAAGTAAGAAAACTGAAATGAATGCAGTTTTGGACCAAGCTTCATCAGAGCATTAAAAAAATATTTTTATTATGATGTAGTTCAGGGTCAGCAGTCAAAAAGAAACAACAACTTTTAAAAACTCCTTTATTTGATCTTCATGGTGCGCTGGAGCTGTTTTTCTGTTTTTTTGAGGACAGAAAAAGGTGAAGAATTATTTTGGTTTGTTGTTTTGCTGAAGTGTTCTTAAGAAAACCTTGAAATTGTTTGTATGTGTGTTTCCACATTGTAGATTTATGTAAGTAAAGACAAATATGCATTTTTATGAGTATCTATACAGTAACTGGGCGTTATTTGGGGGCGTAGTTTATTATTTTATTATACTTGCTTTTTTCATTCATTCATTATCTAAACCACTTTTCTTTTCGAGGTTGTGGGGGGCTTGGTCTCCAGTCAATTGCAGGGCCGCAGAGAAAGACAGAGAGCCAGTCACACTCACACTCATACATAAGGGCAATTTAGAGTCACCAATCAACCTGATTAGCAGGTTCTTGGTCTGTGGGAGGAACGCTCACTTCTTCTGGTGTGAACTTTAACTCAATATTTGTCCATTTGTCTGGTTTTCTTCCCTGCAGACATCGATGAATGTCTTGACGAGTCCCTGTGTGTTGGAGGACAGTGTATGAACACAGACGGCTCATACATGTGTTTCTGTACACATCCCATGGTGTTCGACCCAAGGAGTAACCACTGTGTCTTCAGCCCTGAGGTGGCAGGTAAGCCTTTTTAACAGGTGCCCTTATGTGCTTCTACACCCAAATTTTTACATTTGAATATTTATTTACTATTTAGTTATAGATATTTATCCCCATATAATACAAGGTGACAGCCCAATAACAGAGGGAGTTGTTCTGATACAAGGGGGCATTTCCAGCTTGCACATTTCGTTTGAATATATAAATTGACTTAACAATCAAGCCATGCTTGCCTGGTAGAGGTGGTCTCAACCCCCTTCAGTCAACCTCTTGAGCAGTTTGTTTACAGTGAGGACACAACTGATCAACAGGGTGGCGAGTTAACTCATCACACTGCTGAAGTAGCATAAGCAGCAGGAGTAGAAATAGTGATCACGTTAGAGCACCCAGGCTGATAAAAAATTGAGTGCATGAAGGATAGGGGCTTTTAAAGCTCAACAGCGTCGACTGCAGACCATTGAGGACATCAGATAGCATGGTAACTTATCAGAATGTAACACCTGTAGAGTGTCCAAAGAAAAACTGACAGCAATGTTAATGCATGAGCTAATGGACTAAATTCTGGTAACCAAACCAGTTTTTCAATCAGTTCTTGTTGAACCCTGTTATGATCTGTGATAGAAACGGTGAGTGATGTTAAAGCTAGGGTCTACGATCTGAAAACCAGCTTGGCTGTTGAGACAGATTTGAAAAACGCAGCCTGCCCCCCCTTCACTCATCCCTCCCCTCCATTAGAGCAATAAGCTGGCTGGCATAAAATATCTGCAGCACCACCAACCAAAAACAACTCAGCTCAACTGAAAGTAACAAACACGACAGTCACCACCTTGTAACACACAGCGGCAGCCATTTTAATTGGACCAGCAGCGAAGCGGGTCTGGCGTCGCCAGAGCAGAGCCGATTGTGGGCAAGGTTTTATCTTTCTCTGCGTGTCCTCTCCAGCTCCGTTTACAATGCTAACACTGCGTGGCTAACTTATGCTAAAATCTATTGACAGAGCCTACCCGCTCCGACCAACGATGTTCAGTCATTAGTCAGTATCGGCACAGACTAACCAGAGTTATTCAGAAGACATCTCCCACTGTATTAAACAAAGCTATTACCTGTTCAACCAGGGGTGGAACAGCCGGTGCTGCGGTCTTTCGCCAGCCGGTGCCCAGTGCTGCGGCTGGCCGTTCGGTAGCTGGCGGCCGGCGCAGTGTTCAACAATCCCAAATCAATCTGCAGCTTTTTCCACCGTACGATTCTCCAATGTTGAGTCTCCATTGGGACCTGTATTGCTCATATTTCTTCCTTACTTCAGCCTTTTCCTCGAAACTTTTACGTTTCCTTCTCTTCGATGTGAAGGGTAACAGAAGTGGCCTCCCGGCTCCATGACGCTTCAGTAGCGATGCTGCTAGCTGATCACTGGTACATGAGAGAGGTAGTGGGGAGGAGGCGGGACCATGGGCGAGACGATGCGGAGCAGGGGAGACAGGGGATTGGATGGACCCACGGACCATTCCCAGCAGTTCGGATTGGTCAACTATTATGCTGCTTTGCAGCAGATATACTGAATGGATTTTTTTCATTCTTTTTGGTCTTTATATTGCGTAGATCGGAACATAGGGCCATAACGGCCTTATAAACAGTGTTAATAAGATGTACCAAGCTTCCAAATCGTAGACCATAGCTTTAACCTGCTGCTTTTTTCAGGGTCTGTTGTGCCTGTGAAGAGAAAGTGACTCTGTGGTGTTCAAACATCATTAATAAGCAGGACTGTCATTCTGGGTCTTAGTAGGAAATAATGCATCCAGATTTCACCAGGATTTCACAGAAATATTTTGTGATTGTTGCAGCATAAAAGCATGATTTTGCTGCAGGTTTGCAAAAGTTGTGATTTTGCAGGACTATTTTTATCTGATTTTGCAACTGTTTTCTTTAAGAAGATTCATCTTGTTGCAGTGTTCAATATTAATTTTTAATCAGATCAGTCTGCAAATTGTCTTCATGGTTAATTGACCTTAAAACAAAGACGTACCCTGATTTAAGGGGGGTAAGGTAGTTTGAAGGCATTCAACTCAAAATCTCTTTTTGTCTTTAGTCAGGTGCTGGTTCACCCCAACCACAAAGGTTGCATTTGCTCCTGCTTGTTTAACTTAACATCCTTGCAGGCTTGTTAGTTTTCTCAGCTCTGCCAAACAACCTAGAGATGAAAGTGTGTGACCTTACAGTGTTCTGGTCTGGATGGGTCTGCAGCGAGGTACTTTTGAGGTGCTTTTGTTACTAGGCTGTTTTTGAGCCACAGAACTTTACTTCCCTTTCCTATTATATTCCCTTCTTAGTTAGCATTAAGTGATTCCTCTGCTCCTGACTTTGACTTAACTCTTCCCAACTCCCTTAATCTCATCATAGTCTGATAACTGTGGTTCAGAGCTGCAGACAGGGACTGTGTTTAAATTCCCTATCTTCCAGTAAAGAAAATACTTAATGCAGATCTTTAGCAAGAGCAACAGCGAAAAACATTAAAAAAAAAAAACATATGTAAAGGAACAGGTACCCTTTTATGTTTTAAGTTGGACCCAAATGCTGAAGACAGAGGCAGTATCTAATTCACCATGATTTATTGGTTAATACAGTCCACAACAACCAAGGTAAGAGATTCATCCATGTACATGTGATAAAGGTGAGTATATACAGATTGGCAGGGTGAGAGCTCCAGGAGACACTGTGAAGGGAGGGAGCAGAATACAGAGGTAAGTATCCATGTGTTGTTGATCAAAAAACACACTTCAACGAATCAGACTCCAAAAGGGAGAGAAGGCTTAGAGCCAAGAGAAGACAGGGTTGAGCAGGAAGTACAGTCAACAAACCACACTAGATGAGGAAATCCACAGACGAATAAGATGTTTCTCCAAGCAGCCTTTAGACTCGTAGTGATTAGTGATCATGTGCAGGTAACCACGCCCACTGCCGGCAGAGATGTCGGAAGGGAGGGGGAGAGAGACTGAGAGGGAGAATGAATCCTCACAATTTAATAATGATAACTTGCTTGCATTGTATTAAGAAGTGCTCTGTGTGTGGTTGCAGAGCAACATGAAGCAGAGCAGATCGACTACCAAGGGATCTGCTGGCAGACGGTGACGGACACCATGGCCTGCACTCGGCCGCTGGGACCCAACAAGAAGACGACGTACACAGAGTGCTGCTGTCTGTACGGAGAGGCCTGGGGAATGGACTGTGCTCTGTGTCCACCTCGAAACACAGGTACACTACACAACGACAGACGCATCTCTGTCTTTGAAGCGTTTGAGTGTTCAGGGCACACTCACACTTGGCCCAGTTGCTCTGCACTTAAAGGGATAGTTAATTTTTTTTAAGTGGGGTTGCTTGAGGCCCATGGCACTAAAAGTAAAGCAACTGGCCCACTCTGCCCCTGAAGAAGGATAAAGAGGTACAGATAGCAATACAAAGGAGTACATGATGTCACTGAATGCCTCATAATTACTCCTCACTAAGGCTAAAACTACACAAAAAAACATGTTGCCTGGACTAGATGCTGACATGCTTCATTTTTCTTCAACAAATCTCCTGTGTGTGGAACTATTTTGTGATCCAACTTCTGGGTATCCTTGGAAGTACCCAGGTCATGCATTAGAAATGTTTACTGTGATCATCTGTTTTTCATCCGCAATAAAAACATCCTCTTAATGTTCAGAAAGGTTAATTTTATATCAGTTTGTGCCACTATGGCCACTAAAGCAGGGCACACCTAAATGTGTTATTTTAATTGGTAATTTCTACTGTCAGAGCATGACCAGGAGGGCTGTGTCTGTCATAAAACTTGATGCAGATTTTAAAAGGTTTTACAGATAATGAAAGAAATGTTTAAATGAAAATCATTTCAAAGGTGCAAACCGATAATTAAAAAGTGGTTTTAAGTTAAAATTAAGATACTGAGTTGCATTAATAGATTTTAGGTAACTGCTCTAACTCATGTTCTTTTGGTCTTTATATCTATATTTTCTTTTCTGTAAACCCTCCTCCCCAGCGCAGCCCTCTGTATCTCCTGATGTTCTGTTGATTTATTTCTTCTGTTTCAGAGGACTATGCATCCATGTGTAACCTTCCTCTGGGTGACGGACGACGGCCGTACGGTCGTGACGCCCTCGTCGCCGGCCCAGTCCATGAATATGAAGTCAGTCCGGACTATTCGCCATCATCTGAGCAGCAGGGCTCCCTGCCCTATTATGAGAGTGAAGAGCGTGAGTATTTATTTGTTTAATTTTAAAAATGTTTTATTATTCAAAGAAACAAACTTATGATAATACACAAATCAAATAAATATGCAAAAATACATACAAACCAAAAAAACAAAGAAAAGGCTACAAACACTTTATGCCACAAGCACCATGTCTTATTAACCAGTCCATCAAAACAGAAACAATAAAGCCTGTCATAATTAAATTTCCATGTAGGGGAAAAGTACAAAATGCTGAAACACGTCACAGATATCTCAGTCCTTCCTTTATCTACTTCAAATCTCTAGATCAATACAGTATTGCAAATAAAATATTCTTAATTGTCATTATTTTACAATATGTTATGATCCATTGTGAGAACTTATCTCAGTTTATTAAACTTTATTTTTCTAAAGTTTAATAAACTGTTTACAATTATTGCAAGTCTTATGATTCAGAGGCTGAAAAGAAATGTAATACACTGATTTTGACAAAAAAGAGTTAAAATGATTCGATATGAAAGTGGCGGAGAAAAGAGATTAAGATATTTCAACTTTCATCCATTAATTGTTAAACTGAACCGGTTTGTCAAACAAACAGCCCTCAGTGAAATATAAGAGTCTTGAAGGAAATAATGAACTGTACATTCAATGATGACCGAGCAGCTCAAATCTCAGCAATGCATCAATACAACACCGCCATCTTGTGATGTTCAAACTAACTACATGTCAGAGTATGGACTTAAAGGGTTAGTTTGGATCTTCGAAGTGGACTTACTAGACACACAGGGCACCAGTAAATATGAGTGCCAATAAAGAAAGTTTTAAATTTCGTCCCTGGGGGAGATTTCTCGGGGCAGATGATACCTCGTACACGGTGCTACCAAAACCCTCCTAATTGACCCACTTATAGAACAAAACTACTCAAACAACGATGATGGTTTAACTATATGCTACAGAAAGATTATGTACATCATTTGTTAATATTTTTAAGTATATTGAATCTCCTAAAAGGGCTTTTAGAGGGAAATATTGATTTTTAAAGGAGAGCCTGAAGGTTAAAACCAACAAGTATTATATTATATAATGATGTCAACCTCTAGACCCAGTCAGCCTTGTGAAAGACATCTTGATCTTTATGGGTTTTTGTATTTGGTTTAAAATAGGTTAAGGTTAAATCACTTGTCCATGTTTTTGGAGGAACCTCAAAAATAATTTGTGGGGTCAATGACCCTACTTTCTGGCTATAGGAAACTATCAGGGTTTAGGCTCAACATATCAAAAAACAGATGATTACCCAACATTTGACAGTCTCGGAGGGTCTGGCAAGAAGTTAAAAAACTAAAGTTGGATGCAGAGTCCTTAAAATAGGAATAATCTTAACAAAAGGCCTCACCAAAGTATTTAGTGCCAATTATGAACCTTTAACATTGAGAATCAGACCTTCACAGATGGAATTTGATCCCTTTTCTTAGCCTAATCTCAAGAATAAACACAATTAAAATGGAAATAAATAAATCTATGAAGGTAAATAAATTGTTAACAAGTCTATCATAAACATAAATCAGTCAGATTCTGTTGGTTTAAATTGATATTTTTTTAATGAAAGAAGTTTTTATCCCTGCATGAAAGTGTCTGACTAGTTTTTTGGTTGTTTCTTGTGCTCTGGATTCCTCAATGAAAAAGGGACTTTCAATCTGCTTTACAGCACTAACATTGATCATTCAGTGTTCTGTGTGTGTTTGCCGTGTAAACGTTGAAACACCAGCTGTTAATTACACTGATTTAAATGGAGTGAGAGATGACACTCTGATTGGTTTGATTGATACTATTCCCAAAACACTCCCACATCCAAACAAGGCACTTAAAGAGCATCCACACACAGTTTTGCTTCCTTTACAGTTTTGCTTCCTTTGCTCTGCTCCAGGCCAGATATGACCTCCCTCAATCACATTTTTATCGTTACTTACAAGTGAGACATTTTGTAAAAGAACACCTTTCTAACTTTCCAGCAAAACCAGGTAACTATAGTTTTTACGATTCACTTCTTTCACAACCAAACTCCAAACGTTTGATTTCTCGCCTTCTCACTTCTTTTGAAACACCCGTGAGCACAAACAATCTCAGGGAGGCATGGGCAGTAGAACTGGGAGTCCCACTGTCAGAAGACTTATGGGAGGAGGGTCTTTGTGGGATTCAAGAGTGTTCTATAAACTCTAGATATCGGCTGATTCAGTTTAAAGTCATTTATAGACTGCATTATTCCAAAATAAAACTTAATAGAATCTTTGAATCAGTGTCCCCCTTTTGTGATAGGTGTGGCGGGGCAGAAGGCTCACTCTCACATCTGTTCTAGTTCTGCCCAGTTTTAGAAAACTTTTGGAGTGACATATTTAAGTGGTTCTCAAGGCAATACAAGATAAACATTAATCCAGACTGTACCCTGGCAATTTTTGGTTCCTTTGAAAATGTGGGGAACTTCCCTGACCATTGTAAGCAGGCCCTCAGGACAGGCATGGTTGCAGCTAAAAAATTAATTTTACTTAATTGGAAATCTACTTCACCCCCTTGCTTTAACAGGTGGCGCAACAAAATGGTTTGTGTTGCCAAGGTAGAACAGGTCCGCCTTAGCAGAGTAAAGGCACTAGATCACTTTGAGAAGATATGGAAACCATTTTTGGATCAGCCTGATTAGATTTATACAAAGTAGAGACTGCTATGTATCTGCGTCTGTGTAACTTTCTTTGTGATGGACCTACTGACTGAAGATATATTTCTCCTCTCTGTGTGTTTTTGTTTTGTTTTGTTGGTGGTGGGTTGTTTTTTTTGTTTTTGTTTTTTGTCTCTTTTTTTTTGCAACACCATAGGACACTGCATTGGACTACTTGGTGTTTACTTTTGCATAACTTGTATCATCTCTATTACTTCATTGGCTTGTAACAGATCCTATGATGAATTCTGATGCGGTACTGAGGTGTTCTTATTTTTGTAAAATGAAAAAGTTAAAATAAAATACTTGAAAAAAAAAAAAAAGCATCCACACACAAACAAATTCATATATACAGATATTTTCAGAAGCAATGAGGTCATAGGTTCACCCCGTAATTAAACCACATCTGCTAACTCTGATTAACAACAGCAGAAAACAGTGTCATGTCTGTGCTGCAGAATCTACTGAGATTTATCTGGCTCTTCAGTCTTCTGTTCCTGTAGGAGCACCATGATCAACAAGAGGACACAACCAAAGCCTATGCCGGTGTTTGTTCACAAATTCTCACAATGTAAGCGTATGCCCAATGTCTGTATGACTGCAGCAACTTATGAAGAACTTTTTTACGACTTTATGAAGAATCTTTTCAATACATCTCTGTGGACAGGACCTTAAACACGCCTCTTTGTGCCATGAGCCTGGTTTTGTGCTGAGAATTAGGGTTGTCATAAAAGCAAAATATTGACCGACGCCACAAACTGCTGTGCTGTGCCACTGCCGTCACATTAGGTTTGGCGAAAGCCTCGACCTTTTTTCTTGAAGTCGTTTTATGTTCTCTTTGTGTCTTATATCTGTGATTGTGACTGACTGGTAACATTATTACACTACATGATGTGTTTTTGTTGTTTTTGTGCCACAGACCCGTACAGGGCATTTGAGGGTTTGCGAGCGGAGGAGTGCGGGATCCTGAACGGCTGTGAGAACGGTCGCTGTGTCCGCGTTCAGGAGGGTTACACCTGTGACTGCTTCGATGGATACACTCTGGATCTGTCTCGCATGGCCTGCATCGGTAAGAGGACGGATACACTGAAATATCACAGGGAATAATACATGGGTGTTTCAGTCAGTTGATGCTCATGCTGGGTCTGTCCTTCCCTCCCCTCAGACGTGAACGAGTGCTCAGAGCTGAACAGTCGGATGTCTCTGTGCAGAAATGCAAAGTGCATCAACACGGTGGGCTCCTATCAGTGCGTGTGTCTGCCTGGCTTCACGCCCTCTGACAAACCAAACTACTGTGTGGAGGCAGCAACACGACCAGCATCAAAACGCACGCAGTGAGGACAGACGGACACTAGGGGGCAACAGAAGACACTAAAACCACACGCACAAGCTTGTATTACTATACTTGTGAGGACGCTCACAGATTACTCCAGTCACTGACAAATTCTCTGCATGTTTCATGAGGACAATAAAAACCCAAATAACTTCATGGATAATTATCTGAACACAATTTTTCAGGTTTGTGGATCAATATTATGATTTTAGGGAATATATTTTTCATACAAACATGTTTGTGCTCTTTGCCAAAATCTTGCCATTTAACTAATTATCTTCATCCTGGATCAACCTCGTTATTTTATAGAGCTCGTTATAATATATTTTCTATATTTAAGTGTATCTACAATGGGGGCTTTAATAAAAAAATAAACCTTCACACTGTCATTTTAGGCATGAATTAGAAAACAAACACACATGAATGCAAACTTTAACACTGTAACTTCCTGTTTGCTATCCTGAATTTTCAGAGTTTAAATAAAATTTTATTTCAGTACTTTTTTAGGGAAAAGTGAGCAGTTTTAGTCACCTGTACAACAAAAATAAGCCACAAAAATACCGCAGAGCAGTGACAACCAGTCGTGCCAGCGTCCACTCGCCTGGAGGTTGCCGAAAAGGAAACAGGAGGAGAGGAGAGGGGGAAAAAACTACTCCAAATTAGACACCTGCCAGGGGAGCACAATGGGAATGAAAAAAAAAAACGCCTCAGCACATGAGCAACATATTAAAACAAACACAGAGACGAGCACATGGGGGCAAAGAAAGAATGGGGTTGGTGGAGAATTTCTGAATGTGTGATTACTCGCTTATGTCTCCTAGTTTCTACAACAGAAACAAATACAGTACGTTGCTTTTATCAGAATTGTCTTAACTCTTGTCTAAAAAGTCCAATGTAATTTAATAATTAAAACAGAACACTAAAGCCAAATAAAGCTACTGTGTACATATTTTGGATAACTGATCAGTTATTATGTTCAGATGCATGAACGTCATAAAAATGTAATTTGATTAGAATTTTGCTCAAAGCATGAAGTTTATTTTTTCATTCACAGTCCATATTTCCAAGTACCAGAACCGGCCCTAACCTAATAGGGATTTTACTTAGGGCCCTTTTTTGAGGCCAATTCTAGCTCTAATCACAATATTCATACACTTCAAGAAATAAGAACCATAGAACAAATAAAGTCAGGAGGTCATCTGTAGAGAGAAAGCTACAGATGGTATAGAAATGCAAAAAAAAAAAAAAAAAAGGTGCTATCAAATCTACTCATGCAGTTCAGTACTTAATTTTTGACCTCAGACCACTTTATAATTATCAGTTTGAAGCATTTAATTAATTTTAAGTTCAATATTTTAAATAATCCAGAAAAACTGCAAAAGTCTGCTCCAAACAGATTGTTTTCTGATGGACATAGTTGTCCTGGCAAGGCTGTGACAGTAGAGATTAATAATCAAAATGTTAATAACACTTTGAGAATACTTCCTCTAACTTGCAAATTAATGTATTTCAGCAATGTTTTAAAATTTCTGTGGACAAGGCAGTAGAAAAATGCTGGTGTCTGACAATTTTTTGCATAGATTATCTTTTTGTCAATTAGTACTTAAAGGGATAGTTCAGTATTTTTGAAGTGGGGTTGTATGAGCTCCATATGGTCACTAAGGACAGTAGATACAGTAGAAAGTTCTCTCTTCTCCACCAGGAAGCCACAGTCTGTAAGAGTCGGTGACGAAAAAAAGACGCTAATGGGAAAGTATCGTACCGAATTTAAAGGCTATTTTCTCCGCCTACAAGAACTCAAATCAAAAAGTAATACCACAGTTTATGAGTACGCTACATATGAATTTTTTGAAGTGCATTAACCTTTCGGAAATATAAAGTTTATCTGGACCTAGGCCAACTCACATCTGTGTCCCTCCGCTAAATCACTCCGCTGTAGTTAGCTAGCATCTGAAGCCGCTAGCTTGAATGTTTTGATCAGCTGAGAGGGGGGGCGGCGGAGTGTGTCCCTCCGGTAAATCAGTCCGCCGCCCCCCGTCTCAGCTGATCATACAAGCTAGCGGCTTCAGATGCTGCCTGTAGCTTCGTGTAACTTTTATCAAGTGTCATAACTCTTCTGTTTTGACTGTTAGCGGTGTGAGGAACAGACAATGCAGGAAATAAAAAAAAGGATGATTATGACAGCGCCGATGAAGTCCCATTCACTTTGGAGTCAAGAGGATACCCGTATGAATCAGAGTTTACAGAAGACGAGTTGCTAAAAATGGAGACCAGCTGACCGAAAGGAAAACAGAGGAAACATCCACGGACACTGGACATCAAGAAAGAGTCGGAAATAAACAATGGGGTGAATGTTTGACCTTGGAATATGTGATACGGACGGTGGTATTACTCGTCAAACAGACTTTCCTTTCCTGGAGTTTTGTGGACATTCTTCAATTTCCCAAAGATATAGCCTTTAAATTCGGTACGATACTTTCCCATTAGCGTCTTTTTTTTTGTCACTGACTCTTACAGACTGTGGCTTCCTGGTGGAGAAGATAGAACTTTCTACTGTATCTAATGTCCTTAGTGACCATATGGAGCTCATACAACCCCACTTCAAAAATACTGAACTATCCCTTTAAGAAAAGTAACAGAAGTTTAGGGACTGAATGCTAATAAACCCAAATCTTTGACAAAAAAAGTGAAGCCAAAGAAACAAGAATTCTGCCCATAATATAAAACTAAGCATTGTGATTAAACCAGTTTTGCAGATTTTTCATACTTTAGGACCAAAGAGGTGAAGTGACCAATAAACCAAGTGGTCCCTGTAGGGCAGGGGTCCCTCTGAGTCATGGATTACTTGGTACTGGGCTGTGATTAAAGAACCACTGTAATATGTAAGACCTGAGAAGAGTTTGCTGTCACACCTAATGCTCCTGCACTTTTCCGACTGTGCTTCTTATGTAGTTTAAAGGTATTTTGCTCTGTGCAGTAGGTGTGACTTGAGGAAATTAAGGCACACAAGAGCACAAAGTCCTTTAGCCCTAAGTTTACAGTTTGGCGTCCCAAGTCAGTTGTGCATTGAATCAGATTCTTTGTGGGGGGATTCATTGTGTTCCTAAACATTCATACAAGCTCTTTATTTGGATTATGTGGAGGAAGAGAACGAGCTGTGACAGCATGGAGACGCACTGAAGCTGCAGGCAATTAATGCACCTGGCGTGAAAGCTGTGGTGGCATAGTTGCAGGCAAACAAAATGCTTCCAGTTAAAAACTGGCACGATGAGCTATTTACCAATTTTTGGTACTTTAAGAGAAGCTGACCTGTTACGTTTTCTGAAGCCTGAAATTGTTACATAAAAAAATCTGCTTTCTTATTTTGACATCTAAAAAACTGCCCTTTTCAGTTAATTGATTACTTTGATTTCTGTCTCGATCATTTTTTATTACAAATATTTTCATGAATATGATATGATTACTCTTTCACATCAAGATATCCCATTTTATATGACCACCTTAGACCAGAGATTTCCTCAGGCTGAGATTTGTCCTGTTATACCTTGGGAACATCTGTCCTTAAAAGTACAGAAATACAAGCACACAAACACACACACATGCACACACAAACACACATACTTATCCAAAGCCCATATATCCTGCACTGTATAAAAATACACTAAATGAAACAAACAGTAACTTACTTGAGATGAAGATTCAACTTAATCTATTACGTGGTGCCTTTGTGGGGAATAGAAACACAGAATTGTATAAATATTTGTTTTGTCTGATGCTTTTTTAAAGTTTTATCTTATTTTGTTTTTAAGTGTTTGTCAGAAGAGGAGGTTAAGCTCATTAAACGTATCGACAAACCCTATGGACTTGTGCTGGGGGATCCAGTTCTTATCTTCTACCCAGTCAGACTGATTGTGGATATTTAATTCTGTGAAGAGGTCGGCTGTCGGCTCCCTCTCTTCCTCCATCGCCATCCCTCCATCTGCATATAGAAAAGCTTTTTTTTTTAACACTGCAGCATACACATACTGGTGTATGAAATAAGATAAAGTGATTGGAATAAGCTTTTTTATGAAATGATGTGTTTGTTTTATAAATGGAAAATGCAGTCATTCAGTAAAACTACTTGTTTTCCGGGCAAAGTCCGTATTTCATAGAGACTTTGTGTTCCTGCTTCCTCCTTCCTCTCTCCTATTTTATATGTTGGGATGACTGAGATGAGTTTTATTTTCATACTTCTCTTGTCTGCGTTTCACTGCAAAGTCTTGCCAGGTTGCAAAGCTGCTATGGGACAGCGATGGGAGAGAAGAGACTTGTGTACATTTAAACAAAAGAGTGGAGAAAACAGCTGATGTATTTTTAATTTGTACATGAATAAATAGCTTTTTCTATGAATACATATTACATTGTACATTAAACCCCTTGGTAATAAACCACAGATTGTAATATTTACTTCAACTAACCTGTCTCTTATTTCTGGATGCATGTGTTTTTGTGTTATTGACAATACTCTTAACCATTTGTATCTTTTAGTCTTCTAAACATCAGGTTGATCTCTGTTTGTTTATTTCAGAGCTTTCGTATTGTTCAGTGGATCACACAGCTTGTAAGCAATTGAACATTTCACTAAAAATTAATGCTAGCAGAGTCTGAATTAGCTGATCTTGCTCTCCGGGATTTATATGTGGCCCCGTCCACATGGAAACAAAAAAGTTTTTGTTTTCAAAATGTTCTCTGTAAGTCTGCGTTGTTTCATGAAAACATTGTAAACACTGTAGTATATGCCAGGCCTGTAAGTGGTGCTGTTACACTTCCACAAACTTACACCAAAACCAGAGAAGAAGACATAAAGCATGTGTACACATCATGAGAAATGTGAACAAACCCTGGTGTCCACAGTTCTCTGTGTCATCTTGTTGCTCATGGTGGTTGTAAAGGAGCAGAATTTGCTTTTAAAGCCAAACAAGCTTTGAAACTTCTGCAGAATGAACAGGCATCATATTCTGCCATTGTTTCTGTTGTTGTCTGGGTTCATCACTGTTGTTAATTAGGGGGACCATAGTCCGAAAACCCAAAAAGAGGACCCTCAGCAACATGTGCTGTGTCCTGATGCATGCGGCATGCACGCTGAACATGTTGACGGGTGGGTATGCTGGAATAATGCCAGTGGTCCAGTGCAGCGCTTTATTATAGAATTTAACCCCTTTGCCACTATGAATATAATGGACACCTGATCTTTTTTGTAAAAAACTGTGTTAGAAAATGGCTTTGAGTAAATTATTTAGGAACTTTTTTTCAGGTAAGAAAAAATTCTAGCAAATATATGTAATTATTTAGTTGTAAATGCTTAAAAATAAGTGAAATCACAAGAATAGGAAAAAAGAGAATTATAAATATACAACACTTTTGAGAAGACAAAACCAAAACTCAACCTATTTTATGTCATTTATTATTTATATTATATTATTTAACTATGTATGAAACGCGTAAAACACAAACTATAATGAAAAAGATGACAAAAAGATAAACTAGTTGAAAACACAACCAAAACAAAAAAGTGATACTGATTTCATTATTCAGAATATTTTTACATTTCACAGAAAATACCAATAAACCACAGACATATGACTAACATGTTTGTCTCTGAATCCTCTCTCTTCCCCTAGCTCAGTCAGCTCAGTTCCCATACCTCCCCCTCGGGAAATCCAGCCTTTACCGTAATGTACAGTAATGCACTGGAAAAGCTCCGTTTCTCAGCTTTCATCTGCATGGATACTTGAGAAGTTATGGTAATAATCTTTCTGTCCTTAGCAACAGCTTCGTCTGTGGAATAAGCTAGCAAAGTCCAGATATTTAAGGGAATTTTTATAAAGTCCCCCCCCAAACATAATTTTGTGACCAGGAGGACATTTTTGGCCAACAGAGGAAATATGGTCACCCTAGTTTAATGGAGAGGTGGGCCTATGACAGCCTTGTTTCTGAAGCTATCCAAATTTATTATCCACATGGAAATGCAAATTTTTTTAAAATTTTTACAAAACGCTGGTACAATTAAAAAATTAAATTAAAAACGTGTGCAGATATGCCTGGATTTGTCTCTGTGTGAGTTTCAGGTGATCAGGTTGGTCCAAGATTTTAGTCTTTGCATAGAAAAAGTAACCTTGCAGAGCAGATGGACCTGCTCGATTGAGTTTCTGAAATCCTCCTAGCAGATATATGGAACTGTCCGTCTGGTGTGTCAGGTTATAGAAAAAGTGGTCAGAGCCAAAAGATGTTTTTCAGAATAATAAATGATACAGCTATCATTCCAGATGTCAATGTTAGTATTAGAGTGATCTCTCTATCCATGGCTGTTATTGATTATAGTTCTATAATGAATTTTAGCGTCAGTTAGAGAGGAGGAATACTATTCAGCCATAGTTACAGAGAAACTCACTTCTAATTTTAATCTAAATTTGAACCTCCGTGGCTGGAAAGTAGATTTCTTGTCAGACAGGTCACAGTGATGACCACAATCTTCTGATACAGGTAAGGAAAGAACCTGGCGGACTGAAGCAGGGGAGAGCACCTGGACTTGATGGGATAAGCCCCAGACTTTTACTCTGCTCCACTCAGCTATGTGGAATCTCAGCTCACTTGTTTAACCTGAGCCTGCAGCGACAGAGGATTCCCACTTTGGAGAAAACAGTGTGTCTGGTCCCCGTCCCCAAAACAAAACATCCAATAGGCCCTGATGACTACAGAGCCATTGCCTTTACCTCATGCATCATGAAGACATTTGAGAAGCTGTTGTTTTCCACATCAGGCCCAAAATCAGCACATTCACTGATCCTGTATATTTTGTGCACCAACAGAACATTGGTGTTGACGATGCTCTCATCTACCTGCTCCAGAGGGTGCATGCTCATCTCGACACCTCGGACGCAGCTGAAGGATTATGTTCTTTGATTTCTTGGGTGCTTTCAGGGCAATCCAACTGGAGTTGCTGGGGGAGAAGTTGAGGAGGTTGCAGGTGGAGTCAGTGCTTGTTCCCTGGGTGCTGAACTACAAAAGTATCTAACTGCCAGACCCCAGTATGTGCAGCCCCAAAATATTGTCTCTGAGACTTTTCTTTGTAGTGCGAGGGCCTCACAGAGAACTGTTCTGTCACCCTTTTTGTTTACCTTGTAAACATCCAACTACCAATACAACCCTGACTCCTGTTTTCTTCAGAAATTTTCTGATGACTCAGCTGTTGTGGGCTGCATGAAGGGTGGCTATGAGGAGAAGTATTGGAGCTCAAGAAAGGACTTTGTAAATTGGACTAGCTTTTGGAGTTGCCCCAACCACCTGAGGCTGAACATCTTTAAAACCAAGAGACAGTCCTTGATTTTAAAGAGCCCAAACCTGATCCTGTCTACATACAGAGGACTGAGGTGGGGTTTGTTTCAGGTCACTGGTACTAAGGTGTTCAGCTGGGCAGCAAGCTGGGCTGGTCCAGTCACTTGAATGCTTTCTACTAAAAGGCTCAGAGAAGGCTTTATTTTTCTCTTTAATACTTACAAATCAATGTTGTGCTTCTTCAATAAGATTGTGGTGTCCACAGCTTTGTTATTTTGGGTGGTGTGCTGGGGGGTGGGCACTCACACATTGGACAGAAACAGACTCAATAAACTGATTTAAAAGATGAGCACCACCACTGGTATCTCCCAGGACCGGGTTTTGCAGGTGACTGAAGTGAGGATGCTTAGAAGAATGAACACTATTACAAACAATGGCAGGCACACACTTCATGCCCCAAAGATTTTTTAGGCAGAGCACCTTTAGGCCACGTTTTCACCAGAAACTGAAAGGTTTTTCCTTTGCATTTTCAAAAATGATCCACATCCAGATGGAGACGCGAAATGACTGATAACGCTGTAATGTGCATTCCAGTCAAGTAGTTGGCTATATACGTTCGCAGAGAAACAGCATTTATCAACACATGTACACTTTCCGGTGAAGACAAACTTTTCACAAACAACAAAGGCAAGTGGAAGCACGAAGATGCTGGAGCTTCTTCTCTCAACAATAAATCTGTCTGATTAGTTTTATCTGGATAACAAACCAAGCATGGTAATGGGCACACATGTTGCTCAGTAGACAGCCTATGCTGTTGTTGTTCCTGGTATGTGCACTGATATGTTTTCAAAATGCTCCACTCTGGACCCTGGTTCCAAATCAATCAATCTATGTATCAATCTATCTATTAGGGCTGGGTTAAAAAAAAATCTAATCGATTTAAATCGATTTTCCTTTAACTGGTTTATAATCGATCCATAAAATCCAAAGACCAATCTTTTAACTTGGGTAGTTTTTCCTTCTTTGGATGTGCAGAGAAGCAGCCTGTGGTATCAACCCTGCTAGTCTCGTGTGATCAGCGCTTAGCGTTGCTTTCTACTGAACAAGATCTCATGAGATGATGCTCCAAACAAACATGGTGGAAGCACTATATGGGTACCACTGGCAAGTGTAAAGCTGATGTTTGGATGAACAGTATTTTAGATTTAACAAGTACAAAGGAAAATACGAGTTGGACAAAAAACAAGTAATATGCAGAATATGCATTAATGTATATCATTAAAATATGATTAATTTAACTGCTTTGGGTGTGAGGACTGCTCGTCAGTCCTCCAGTTTTTGCTCCTCTCTCCCTCCCCTCTCGGGTTGTCTCCTCTTTTTTTCCCTGCACTGCACTTACCCCTGTTCACCTGTGGTGGAGTTGGCGCTACGGAGCTACCTTCCTTCCTCTTACGCCTCCGCGGGTATCCGGTATGGGCGGCACTTGAGCTGCTCTCCACTCTCTTCACCACCTGTTCCTGATCTACCTGATGAGGAGGTTCCCTACTTAAGCTGGTGGAGGACTTCTCTACTCGCCGGCTGATTACAATTCAGTTTGTGGTTCGTACTGCTCACAGTTCGTGCTGGCTCTTCATTCTCTGAATGATTCTTGTCTTAAGTTTGGTTTTTTGGGAAGTGTTTTTGGACAGTTTGGTTTACCTGTGGACTAATCAGTTTCTCTCCTCTGTTTTTTTCCCAGGTCTCCACGAGCTCCTGCCACTGCCACCACTCTTGTTCTTATTCACCAGTTTTTTGTTCTTCCCCTGTAAATAAACCTTGGTGTTCATTTTTTGATCTGATCTCTGCCTCTGCTCTGGGTCCATCACACCAACACCCACACGTAACATTGGGTTTAGTTCTTCACGTTAAAACAATTTTTAATGATGTACCAGATCAAAAGGTCACTTTTTAAATTTACAGCACTATTTTAACTAAGATATCCCAGACTGAATAAATATCGAATTGAATCGTGAATTGAATTGATATGAGACTTTGTAATATCGAATTGAATCGATCCAGAAAATCTGAATCAATACCCAGCCCTACTATCTATCTATCTATCTATCTATCTATCTATCTATCTATCTATCTATCTATCTATCTATCTATCTATCTATCTATCTATCTATCTATCTATCTATCTATCTATCTATCTATCTATCTATCTATCTATCTTATGGCTAAAACTTTCTGATTTCAGAAAGTCTCAGCCTAGTGTCACTCTTACTGATGTTAATGATATGGATGTTTAGGGTGTGAGCAACTCGTATTGCAGCAAGTAGTGCACATGCCTCACAGCAAGAGCTTTGAGTTACATATGTTGTAGGAAAAGTGCTATATAAATAAACTTGACTTGACTTGACTTGACAAGAAGGTTGTTCAATCCCCACATCAGTCAGGGCCCCGCTGTGTAGTTTGCATGTTCTCCCTTGCATACATGGCTGCACTCCAGGCATTCTGGCTTCTTCCCTCAGACCAAAACTACAAACTCATTGGATTGGGTGGTGACTCTAAGTTGTTCTTTGGTATAAGTGTGAGCATGAATGGTTGGTTGTCTCTCTGTGAGGTCCTGTAATTGGCTAGTGACCATGTCTGGGTGGAACCTGTCTTTTGCCTAATGTTAGCTGGCATGGGTTCCAACCCCTAGCAATGGATGGATGTGATTAACCCACAAAAGTCTTGGAACAATTGTCTTCAACACACTTGATTTTTCAACCTTTTTGAGACACAATTTTTTTTTTTTGGAGAAAACCAAGAGGCTCCACCATCCAAACATTTACAAAGTGTCAGTCTGTAGCCCCTAATACTGTTTATACAATGACAATACAGTCTCCCAGTTTATTTATACTCACTCAGTGTGAAACCCGGGACTGTAGATTGTAGCACAGACACTTGACAATGGCAGATTATTTGCAGATCATAATTCTTTGCATTATTTAGAACAATTAAGTGAAATTGGGTAACTTTTCACGGAACACCTGACTATCTCTCACAGCACACTAGTGTGCCAAGGCACAGTGTTTGAAAAACACGTTCTTAAAGGGACTGTGAGGGGTTTCTAAGTAATTACAAAAAAGTCTCACTTTTAGATATCTGCCTGATGGAAATACATACTTTAAGATGAGTTTTATATCATCAAAATAGGTTATCTATAAATGCTATTCCTTAGCCTTCCGGTCGGGTCGGACAGAGCTGGACTGGCCTGGAAACTCAACTTCGGGAACAAGACAAATAAACCTAGAGCAAATTTATATTATTCAGACATGTCTTAGAGCACCGGGCTGTAAGTAGCGATATATAGCCGGCTACAAAACTACGATGCCAAGTTTTCCAAAAACTGCTTGTTGTCACACATCAAAAACTACCGCTACGTAACCAGAAAGAGATACATTACCTCGTCGCTTTGCATCCTGTAAGTTGTTGAAAAAAGAAGTTGTAAAGCAATGCAGAGTTCTGAGGAAGGTCCGAACTGCATTTATTATAGCATCACAACAAACACACGCTTTGGCTTAGGTCTTTTGGTGCGTTCCAGTTGTAGTCAGAAGTAGGAATTTCCGAGTTCTGAGTAGGAAACTGCAACTGGAATGTTCCCCGAAGTCGGAATTTCCTACTGGGTACCCGGTGAAACCTCGCCACCCCCGAGTTGACAATCAAAGATGGATGCCCCCAGTGTGAACAGTTATTTAGCTCCTGTAATAATCAATTTATTTGCACTTCTGACTGGGGTGTGTCGCTCTAGATCAGCTGTATACATAGTATTGTTAGACTTAGATTTACAAAAATGCTGCCATAGTGATAATCACATTCTTCATACAACAACACAGGGCGTGCTAACAGCAGCTAATAATAGTTTGGTTGATCAGCATGTTGTTTTCCGACTTCAACTGGAACGCCGATAAGTCGGAGATGATGTCACTCCCAGTTCCAAGGTTACTGGAACACAGCATTACGACAGTCGCCGCGCGTGCTCATGGGTAGCAGAGTCTTTATGTCGCTGCAAATAGATTCTCCTCATAGCACCTTTAAGAAAGAAAAACGCATTGAATTGCTGTAAGGTCCAAATGTCTCTGCTTTATCAGTGTTTTATGGAAAGTCTTCTTACAGGTTCAATAATTGCTTGGTTCAGTTGTCTTGCTTTGTCTAGTAAAAACAGACTTGTGAATCTGGCCCAAAGAGCAAGCAAGGTAGCAATCTCAGCTGCTGGAATCTACAGCAGACCTATCATTAGTCAGCCAAACAAACTCTGAACTGCCCTGATCACCCTCTGTTTGCTGAATATGATCTTCCCTTCTGCCAACATTACAGAACCAGGACAAGGCAGGACAGAGCTTCTTTTGTACCTGATTGGATTGATTCTTAGATTGCAATCATGACTATTTATTGATTAATCATGTGTTCTCTTTTATCTGTGTTACCTTGATTATTCATGATTACTATCTTTCTTATCTACTGACTTCACTTTGTGGAGCTGTGAGCTGATCCTTTAGCTTCTGACTTCATGGTTTAAGTATCTTCGCTTTTTACTTGTGCTTAGGAATTTCCTCATGCCTTTTATATGTTTTTTACAATGTACTTCTGTGGTGATGCCTGTTGCAAACCAAATTTCACATGTACATATCTATGGAAAGAAAAAGGGGAGGACCCTCTCGAAAAGGAGAAGCTTCATTTCAAGGCACTAACTACGGTGGCTGGCAATGACAAACAGCCTACAATGGCTCAATGCAGTTCAGCAAGAGGAAAAACAGCTTCAAGAGCAGAAAAGACTCAAATACAGAAACAAAACCAAAGCTCAGAACGAGAAAATACAGACATGGAAATGAAATGCAAATGAAATAAGTTAGACATGACACAAAGCCCGAAACAACCCAAAGCCAGCATAACTAAGTCCATCAAAAGAAGAGCTCCAGGCCTGCAGGGGGCGCTGTGGTAGGGAGCGACAGATGAGAGCAAGGGAGAAAGCAACTGATCCATGATGGTTGGTGTCTGAATACGCAGCAGGTGCGACTTGGACTGAAGTTACGTGATGTTAACCTTGCACCGTGGCCGTAACTGCCTGATTACAGACAGTGAATCCATCTTGCCATGGTGTCTATCTGCTGTTAATGGACTGAGAAGCAAGACCAAAAGAAAAAAAAATGTTGATGTATCCCTTAAGTTCTTGATTTTTTAGGAAGTTGCTGACATGATACCCAGCAATCACTATGGCTTTTAATCACATTGTTCAAAAAGACTTCTTCACTGAGCCATCAGCCTCTCATTATGATGACTGACCTACATATCACACTCTCATATTTCACAGAGAAACAGCTGATCTGAAGCAGAAGTTCACGCCTATCGTCCATCTGGATCAGATTGTGTCCGTCTGTCTGTGTCTGCTCCCCTCCTTGGCCTCTGTCTGTATCAAGGCTGCTCTGTGATATTTGCAGAGCCGTCCTTCATGCCGGCCTTTGTTTCCAGTAAACTCTGAACCTATTTTTAGACAGTGTGAGTGAAAAAGGGACAGAGTGTTATTAAAGAGTTAACTCAGGGTTTAGTCCTGGTTTTAGAGTATCTGTGGCACAGGAGGGTTTTTGGCTTTAGCTGAGGTGGCAGAAATGTTTGATCATGGGAAGGTAAGTCTTTCCTTTCGATATATTTTATTTTAATAACATCTCCATTGCTGCCTCCTTTACTTTGTATATATTTTAAAAAATGCTACCACTCAGAGCTACAGCATGTGTAAATGTCTCTTGTTGTTATTGTCAGTATGTCAGAATGTCTGTTATTTTGTTACAGTCTTGGATTCATCACTTATGTTAATGTTCTTTTGTTAAGATTTGATCCTAAAGATGGTTGATTGTTTTTGATTTGCAAAATTAAGGGAACTTTCAGAGTTGGAAACTTTCCTTGGGAATTAATAGGAATTTACAGTAACAAACCGGAATAAACCTGGAAATTACAAATTGAGGGTTGGCCATGAACATGAATTTAAAATATTTTTGGGAACATAGATTTTAGCATATCCTTGACTGAAAAAAACAAATATCAGGCACGTATACCGGAGAATATATCCTCAGTCTCATGCACATAGCACATCTCTTACTGCAGGGGTATTGAGGCAATGCCACCTGCTTGCACTTAGTCCTTCTCCATCATGTGCACAGATGATTTCTAGAACCTTGGACTAATAAATCAATCAGCTAATCAATTGATCATCATTTATAATGCACCAATTCACAACAAGACATCAGTCTTTTTGGCTTCGGGGGGATGTCAGAGATGATGGGAATAAAAATAAAAATCTATGATACCAACAAACTTATGGACTCCCCGACCATAAATCTTTCCTCATCATAATTGTCTCTGCTGAAAATAAATCTATTCAATGTTAGACATTTGAGATGTGGCATCTTGTTTTGAAGAGGGTTGAAAAGATTTATATTATCATTACTTAGTGATTGGCGATACCAGACTTTTTCAAATTGATATGATACTGATACCTTAGCCATCATTTTCCTGATACTGACACCTGCCATCTCTTACAATGCATAAAGTTTTTAAGATTTTTTTCACATTTTTCATTGACCAAAAACAGAAAAAGAAACGTGTCATCCAGACTCTGGGGAGACATGAGGTTAGATACAAAAGGTGACTGGGGGTAATGGGACACCGCTGGGAGGAACAATCAAGGATCAGGTGTGACGGAACAAGACAGGAAGCAAAACCCATGAAGAGGAACAATAATTAGACATTTCAAAATAAAACATGAAACACACAAGACATAACATGAAACATGAGAAATGTGTTTTGTGGCTTTTGTTTAGTGTTTTTTGTTGGGGGCAAATATGGCTCTGTTGATTGGAAAGTCAGCAAAACGCGACCATAAATGAACAAAAAAGCCTAAGGCAAATGCAGCAAGTGCGGCATGCACAACAATTTGACAACTAGAAAAGCACTCGGAGAGCGCAGACTTCTGCCAGCACCACAGTCCTCACCCACGTTACTGTGAATATGATTTTCACAATAAATATAAGTCCTAACTTTATTACCTCCGCCAAGGAGGTTATGTTTTCAGGAGAGTTTGTTTGTCCGTCTGTCCGTCCATCTGTCTGTGAACAAAATAACTCAAAAGGTTATGGATGGATTTTGATGACATTTTCAGGAAACGTTCAAGCATGGGTAAAGGAAGAAGTGATTTGATTTTGGTGTTGATCCAGATCAGCGTCTGGCCATGACAAAAAATGTGATTTTGGTGAATAACTACTGAACTAAAATAAATATCATTATGAATCCAATTGCTAATGGTATGTTTTCATGTTCAAGGAATCTAAATATTTACATAAAATAAAGGTAGGACTAATATTTATGGTGAAAATCACAATATAGGTGAGGACTGTGGCGCTGGCGGAGGTCTGCGCTCTTCGAGTGCTTTTCTAGTTTCATATAAATATTTAGAGTCTTTAACCATTAAAACATACTATTAGCAATTGGATTCATAATGATCCAATGATCAGGGAATGATGAATGAAGTAATGAGGTGCATTAAGAAAACTTGTGGGCCGCATTCACACTAAACTTTGATATCAAGCAGGGTGACTACAAAATACTGTCCCACAGACCTCAACCTGCCCGCAGTTCAGAGTTTGAGAACCATACCATAAAAAGTGCATGCTAACCCTTTACTGCAAACAAGCTTTTTGTCACTTGAGGCTGAAATTGGGCAATCCATAAAGTGTTTTTTCATGGTGCTCTTTTGGAAAGCATAATGTCTGTGCAGTGTTGTTGTCTGATTGCTCAATTTGATGTGTATTTGTATGTGATGCTGCTGTGATTGTAAGTGACTTCTTGACTGTGCTGTCTGTCTTGGCCAGGACACTCTTGAAAAAGAGATTTTTAATCTAACTTCTTTTTCTGGTTAAATAAAGGTCAAATCAAAGATTTAATGAGTTTTAATCCACTGTTTTATGTCAAACATGCCAAATGGATTGTGCTTTTGGACTCCCCTGTAAAATATTAATCTAAATATGATCAGTCCTGGTTAAATAAGGATGAAATAAATAAATGAAGGAGTTCAGCCCTCCCTGTGCCCTGAACACGCCCTTGTCCTCAGTTTATCAGCCTCACAGGCCTCTACAGTGAGAAACTGTGAGTGAGACAAAAGCTGGAGATCAATTATTTTTGTCCAGCCAGGCAGCAGGATGTGCACTCCGTGTTTTTGTTGAGGCAGACATTTTTAGAAGCCCAGAGAGACAAAACAATGTGGACAACGTCATTAGAGTGGAATATGGGCTGGGCTGACCCTTTAACACAAGAGTAGAGCAACAATGAGCTGACACACTAACTCCACCCTAATTGTTAATCAGCACGGAGGAATATTTACTCTGAAAAGAACAATTGCCAGACTCTTCAATTTCATATCCACGGACAGACTTCAGCGTGCATTTACTGGACGTCTTTATCATACATGTTGTTGGGCCTTGAGACAGGAAGACACACCGAAAACCAACACAAACGTGCGCACAAGCATATTGTGATCCATTTCCTGCTGCGCTCTCTTCCACCTTACCTTGTGGGGTCTCTATATTTAGCTCAGTCCAGGGAAACCGAGCAGCACAGGCAGGAAAACTAAGTTGGGAAAGAATTGGAGGAAGTCTAGTGGCCATTTGGACAAACAACACAGACGGAGGGAGCAGAGCATGCAGAGTGCACGGCAGTTTGTGTTCATGCTCAGACAAAGAGCTGAGAGAGGAGGACAGTATGATGAGAGAAGAAGCAGCCTGGAGGAGTTAATGTGGACTTAAGTGGACCAAAAGTGGATCTAAGAGCATGTCTGAGCAGAGGAACACAGAGGTCTGCTGGTAGATGTTGGACGTCTGAGAGTCTGAGCGGAGGTAAGGTACCCTCACTCAATCACAGGTTTTAAAATGGTAGATTGGACCCTTAAAGGGACGTGCTCCAAAACATTGTGATTGGACATCTCCAACCATCTAACAGTTTTTTATTATTTTTTTAATTTTGGTATTGATAAACACAGAGTTTGATGTCTTGGAAAAACAAAATCCACAAGTTTAAATGCACATCCAGATTTTGCAGCATAAATCTGGTGCTTCAATCTACCAAACTTATTTTCTTCATTAATCTCAGCTCACACTAATTAAGTTCATATTTCTTGTGCTCCCTTTCCCCAAACATCTCGTTGTCAGCATTGGATGTAGCAAATGATTGGGGGTGGGCAACAGGTGGCCCGGGCCCTTCTATAATCCCAATGCAGCCTGCCAGTCAGTTAAAAATATATATTTTTAAAAAGTCCAAAATCTGTCATGACTGTCAAGCTATAAAGAAATGTTTCCAGGAAAATAAAAAGCTACAAATTTCTGTAAATTTTTTCTGGTGAACTTTCAAATTAATTACAATTAAAATAAAATAGAAATTTAGGTAATATATCGTCCCTGTTGGGCACAGACCTCTTTTCTCCACAATTTCTACTTTTCTAGGAATTACTCACCAATCATAAAAAATCTTGTACAAACACATATATATATATATATATATATATATATATATATATATATATATATATATATATATATATATATATATATATATATATGTGTGTGTGTGTGTGTGTGTGTGTGTGTGTGTGTTGTATGTGTGTATATATTCATTTAAATTACAAAGATTTGGCCCTGTCAGACGTATAGATGCAGTTGTAACATGCTAAGGTGCATGCTTTCTGAAACTATCTTTCCCCTCCTCATTGTCTGTAAGTGAAATATATCAGCAGGACTTTTGCTCAGTGCAGTTATGTTATCAGTATCGGTGGAGCATTGCTCTCTGTATGTGCTGTGGTTGTCACATGTCGATGTGTCCTTGTGCAAGATTGTTAAACCCAAGTTGCTCTCACTGCTGTATCATAGTCATATAAATGGGTTTGAAAGGGTGTGAATGTGTTTGCAGGGACTGATGGACCACTGAAGTAGAAACTCCAGCCATCAGTGAGTGAATGTGAGAGTGGATGGGTGTGAATGTGTTGATGTGACCTGCAGTGGAGCTGCTTTGAGAAGTCAGACTAAAAAAACCTTATAAAAGCTCAAGCCCATTTATCGTTTCTCTCGGTCATTAGTGCTGTGGTCAGTCATCAAAAACACACTGAGAAATCTCACTTTGATATTTTTGAAAACCTCTGACATTTTTCTTTATACTTTTCTGTATTTACAATACAATCAGCAAAGAATCCATGTTTTGATCAAGAGTTAACCAGATGCTGATTGCATAACCTAATTTGCATAATTATTTCATTGGTTGTCACCTGAGAAAAAGCACAGAATATACAGCAGTAATGTGACTCTGCCATGATTCATTTATTCAGCAGCTTCATTTAGTCATGATTCCTGTCATTGCATGTGCTTCACCTCTGAGTTTAATGAATAACCTTCAACGTAAATGGGCTTCACCTTTCAATGCAGGTACATCACCAGATTTCATGTCTGTCATCAGGCAGATCCATGTTTGAAAGCTTCAAGCAGAAGACACGCTCTTAAAGGAGACATATCATGCTGATGCATGATTTAATACTTACATATAATATAATAAATTTGAAAACAAGACCTTACACCCCCTTAACTTTAAAAAAATGAAATATTGTATTTTTTCTGATTACTCACCAATCATAAAAAATCTTCTATACATATATATATATATATATATATATATATATATATATATATATATATATATATGTGTGTGTGTGTGTGTGTGTGTGTGTGTGTGTATACTTCCTCCTCTGTGATGTCCGTTAGCCCCACAACCATCAGTCAGGAACACATCCACCCAGCAGCAGTATATAGATCCCTAGCTCACACTCACTCATTACCAGCTCTGGCCTGTAGGGGGACTCAATACGCGGTCGCTGCTTTGAGCCTTCCGGAAAATATAGTAGAAGAAGAAGGTCAGGCTGGCTCTACCCCCTATAGAACTGACCAATTAGAGCACAAAGGGCTGTGACATTGCGAGGTTACTGTAGGTCATCCTGAGATCCGAGCATTTCAACGAGAGCTTGATAATGGCCTGAAATGAGGATTTTGAGAACGCAATTGTGGGGCAATGAAGGAACTAAATGACTTGTACTGAGGGCAGAAATGCTTTACAGGCATCCTAGTCTGGCATAGTGAAAAGGAGAAACAAGCATGATATGTCTCCTTTAAATAGAAAATGACCAGGTGTTTTCATGTAGGTATAAAGAGGCAAAGGCTGTAACCTGCAGTGATTCCAGGCTAAAATTTGTTTACGACTTTCTTGCTACAACTGACCAAGCAACGGTACAACAGCCATGTGTCCTCCTGCCAGCAGTGTACTGATCAAAATACCACCAGAATAGACTTACACTAGTATCATCACATCCCAAATGAAGATTAGCAAAACTTACAAATGTCCAAAGATAATCCTTTTGACCAAGCACAGTCATTTTTAAAAGAATATTTTATAGCTCAGTTTACCTCCTCAACAAAAACAACCATACAGTGTTACAACAAATTAAACTTATCACATTGATTGGTTTTTGTAAAAAAAAAGAATCAAATACATCAATTTTTATCCAACACAATACATTTACTCAAACATTTGTTTTACCCTAAATATGAAACATTTACTCAAAGAAATCTTGCCTCCTAGTGCTCAGCTTTTCTGAGCTAAATGTAAGTCTCTCTTGATCTATTGCCTTTTCAGGAGTTTACTGTATAGGAATTTCACTGTAGATAACCAGATTTTATAGTAAAATGCTTTTAACTTAGGAGAAACCAGTATGTTTGTTTTTCCACAATCCATCGCCATTTACAGTAATTTATAGAATAATGATACTGTAAATTAAAGAAAAAGATGTAAACTGTGGTGTTAAAGTCCTGGAACAATCCAGAACTACATACTTTTATTTATTTATAAGACACAAACAGTAACTGTCATCGTTTTCGAGGTCAGAATGGACAGAACTTCATTTACTGAGGCTGAATGCATAAAACACTACTGTGTGCTCCTCTCTCAACACGGCAGATCGTCTCTGCAAAGGGCATCAGAGTACAGGACGCCCCGTGCTCATGCATTTTCATTAGTTGTTTAAATTTTAATGTTTATGGCAATAAAAGTCATCATTCCTTATTCATGTTAAGAGACTATATTTTTGGTTTGACAGATTATTAAAGTATTTTGGCAAATCCACAGTCTGATTTTATTCACAGCCGCTGTGTCCGCATCAGACATCCAGACGTGCTCTCTCTGTAAACATGCCTTCCTCCCTCCTCTCTCTGATGCAGCAAGAATTATGGAATAAAATCACAGATAAGTAATTAAAAAAAGTGAAATAGACTAAACCAGCATAAAAATTGCACACAAATTAAACTGGTCGGCCAGACTAAAAGAAGAGTTTGTTTTTCTTTTCCTCAATCAGAATTTGATTGTTATCTGCCATTATTTTGTGAAAAAAATATGTGATCATCTGGTTGGAAAAAGAGCCTGCAGTCACACCGTTCAGGAAACCGTTAGTGTAACATAATACCCATTCACTCCTCTGCTGCTCCTGCTTGGTCCTCCACTTCAAGAAGATGTTTGACGTGGTGCTCAGCCATTTTAATCAAACATTTTTAAGTTTGTGAAGACGTCAAATTACTTCCTTACCATTCTCCCATCAAGAGACACTTAAGGCCATAAAACCAGGTCTCAAAACTCTATTACTTTAAAAGTGTCGAGGTTTAGAACTGAATGGGGGAAGACTGCTTTCAGCACTGATTATGTGGAATAATTTTTAAATGGTTGCTATGCTCCACTCCCTCATTTAATTATTAATTTTGAAAGAGCTACTGTCAAAAATACTCAAAGAGGAGAAAAATTACTTCTTTAATGTTAGAAAACTTTGATAGAGATGTGGTTTGCAAGTATAAATGTACAAGATGGCTGTAAAATGTAATATCTGCTGTTTGTATTTGTTATATTTTCATTTGTATTGCTGCCTGGCATCTCTGCAAAAGAGACCTTGGTCTCAAAGGATCCCCAAAGTTAAAGCTAAGTAAAATTTTTAAAATAAATAATTCTGTGTTTAATTTCTGAAAGGGGCCAACAGGATAAAGCTTATCAGCTCAGCTAAAAAGCTGCACACTGATCCAAATGTTAACAGTGATGCACTTGAGGTCCACTCGGGGACAAAGTGATTCCTTTATGATGGTTCTGTGAAATGAACGTTTGAAGAAGGGCAGCACTGATGAGCTCAAATTTAATTTAAGGAGACGGACATTTAGACTAACACCTTGAATAAATCATGTTGAGTTGAGGTCAGGGCCGGAGTATGACTCTTTTCCAGCTCTACTTTTCATGGTACAGACCAGCCCATTTTAATTCATGACCTGTAAAGGGAGATATAAAACAGGGTCATTTAATGATCCTCATGTATTTAATCTAAAGTCCAGTGGTAATTTGTTTGTGCTCCCTTTTCAAACATGCAACCCGTTCTTATCAGGGTAATAATTCACAGACATGGGTGTCAGTGGGGGGTGGGGTCACCGGTCAGCAGACCAGTTATATGGTAAACTCATTGATACACGTCAAAAACAGCATCAAAAGCGTTGACTTTAGAGTTAAGAGGACCACTGTAGCACACAGAAGTGAATATAAAGCACGTAAATTGTAGAAATAAAGCTGCAGGATGCACAAGAGAGAGTGATGGGTGGTGATTTTGAGCAGAAGTTTGATCATTTGCTGTTGAAACAGTTTCAAATGTTCAGACGCACTGTTGAGTTTATGTTAATGTCTTTCATATAAGATAATCTCCTCCTGCAACACTGGCTGTTTTTATCCGTCCTGTCAAGTCTCTCTTTTCCTTGTTTGCGACGCTTTCACAGGATGATGTCATCAGCCCTCCCCATCCATCTCAGTGAATGACTCTGACAGTTTGCTGTGATCAGACACGAGAATATTCAGACTTCACGCAGATAAAATACTCAGAGGAGAAATAAGCCAAGTCCAAGTAAAAAACTCGGCCGTTTGCATTTACACATACGGCTGAGCTGTATGTGTAAATGCTTACTTCACTTTGTTTTTCATAAGTGTGAAAATGGTTCATGGCACATATACATGGTTTTATTTGATATCTTTCTCACCTCATAAATCTGTGAGCCTTCCAACCCCAAAATCCACACAGAGCGAATGTGCCACAAGCTGCTGGTGAATTTCCAGTCATCCAGAAAGGAAGAGAAAGGAGTATTTGGTACTTCAAAAATGAAAAACAACAGACTCACAAATGTAAGATTTCTTTATAGGTTGTCGTTACTTCGCAGCTGGAGGCCAGAGCATCAGGTCAACAATCAGTCAGAGTCCCAGAGGCAACACAACGCCATGGACGAAGAAAAGAAAAATATTACATAATAAATAACACCAAACATCATTTCTACAAGGATAAAGTCAGATAGAAGTAATTTAAATTATGGAGTTGTACAGTTGGGACATGCAAAATGACCTTATAGAAGCAAAATTATGTTTACTTATTTATTTCTCCGCTTATGATATGATTTGCTATCATGAGATATAACGGGAGCTTGTGGCTCTCTGGGGATTTTGTGCCCTCCCCTCCCAACTGCACAGGCCTGCGCACCATGGTGCAGCACTTCCAGTGAACGATGATGACAGCATTTCGGTCTTAGCAAAACCGTGGTGCTTCAGTGTGCAGTGCGTTAGGGTTAGGTCTAGGGAGTCTACAGGGGCCTGTACTACGAAGCTGGATTAGCTCTTAGAGAGATAACTTCCTGGATAAGTTTCGGATTTTCCACACTAAGAATGTGGATCTCTTTTTATCCAGACACGTTGCCCCGGTAACTGATGCTGAACGCCAAACCTGGTCCGGACCAGGTTAAATTCCAGGATAAGAGCTCACGGGGTGTGACAGACCGCCCGCTGACCAATCGGTTCTCTCAGGCGGGCATAAAAGACCGCACAGTCACCACTTGATTTACCAGAAGAAATCTTGTACGAGAGGTACAGATTTTCACGGGAGGGACTTCTATACATCTGTGACCTGCTGGAGCCTTACGTGGCAAATAATGCACTAAGGTCATTTTGAAAATATGAATGTGATTTTCCTGGTCAAACAAGTTAAAAAAATTAATTGCGTTTAGACAAATGTAGAGTATTTATTAGTATGTTGACCATGATGTTTTAGCAACAATAATGGACACATAGAAAAATCGTTCTTGTCAGTATTTTTATGTTATTTCTGTCATTGGTGTTAACATATTTTAGGTTACAATCACAAGATTCATGAATGCAATAAAATTAATCTAAAGGCACATATCACAACATCTGAAGACTGCTGACAAAACTCCATGAAATAAAACAGTAACTTGTTTAATTCAAACTATTTGACATTATTTCTCAATGTCAGTGATAACGTTTGATCCGAGGATGTTTACTTCTGATAAAAGACAACACATGCTGATAATTGTACTGAACTTTATTATGGATAAAGTCAAGTAACAATAATTTTGGTTTAAAGTTCAATTACAATTAGCCTACATAAGTAATCATCATATCTTAAATGTTGTCTAATGTAATATGATCTCCAAATTTTGGTAGTAACACCATGAAACTGAGGGACAGAATTTAGTTTGAAGAAATATTTTTAAATATCTAATTTACGTTTAATTTCATTCATAGATTTATCCCAGTGTTATCAACACTGTCCATTTATTATTTTAATTAACAAAAAAGAGGAAATGTTTTACACTGTCCAATAGCGGTGGATCATGACAGTGGGACAAATGTTGTTTTAGATCCAAAGTACACTAAAAGTGAAATTAAATATTATATTTAGGCTAATTATATTACATTTAAAATAAAAAAGATAATTATTCATCACCATTTAAAAGACTATTTAATTACATAATTTTGGTTTAATGTGGACGAGTTCTTTATTACATTTTAAGCGATTTGTGTTTCTGGAAAATGTAGGAAAATGTGGAAAATGTGCCGGCAATCCCTCCGGCTTCTCGCGGCTACAGTCGTGTTGCTCCTGGCCTGGATAATACTGCGGTACTCCTCGTATTTTTGCAGGATTATTTGCTGCTCCTCCGTCGTGAAGTAGGCTGCTCTCTTCTCCATTGTGGAAAATGCTCCAGGGCCGCTAACCACGCCCATTTAATGTGTGCGCGCACAGATCCAAGCTGTATTCACTTATCGAGTTCATAACGAGCCTCGTAGTACAGCAGATCTGGATGGCGGAGATCCGGTGAAGTTTAGCGAGATGTCGCAGAGTTATCCTGGATGACTTAATCCAGCTTCGTAGTACAGGCCCCAGCTCAGGTCTTGGCAGGGGGTCAAGGGGGTTAAAGTCACAAGATGTGGATTAAGAAGCACCATATTGATGCTGTTTCCTGAATGTTATATTTTCACCATAGTAGCCTACTAAATTAAACTGAGATCAGTTTTGCTGAAATGTCTATTACACTTGTTGTATCTGTTATCTCAGCCAAGGAGGTTGTGATTTTGAGTTTGCTTATTTGTTTGCTTGTAAACAGCATAACTCAAAAACTCACAAATGGATTTGATTTAGTTTTGATTCCATAAGTTTTATAAAAGATCTGTTAATATTGTGATATCAAGCAGTTTTCCATATTTTTGTTGATAACTCCATACATTCTAAGCAGATTTTAACAACATTTTGGGGCATGTTGGTCATAGAAAAATGAAGAAGACTTTGGTGGTGATCTGAAACACACATATGGATCCAGAAATGTTTTAAAGTACTTGTTTGATTGTTGACCAAAACCCACCTGACAGTTGTTGGAAATGCCTTGATCAACCCCTAAACAGTTACTTTGACTGGTTAGGTGTTTTGTCATCCATCATCTAAAGTGTAAAGGAAAAGTTAGGCTATATGCGTTTGCTACACCTTTTTTTCACAGTCATACATATTTTAAGATTGCTTTAACTTTTATTAACCATTTCCCATCAGAGCATTGTACTCTGATCTTCCTCTAGTGTTTCTCTTCTTGATCTTATTCCTGTATAGTGTCTTGAAATGATATTTATTATTATCTGGAGACAAATTTCTGATCTGCAGCTGACTGTTGGTCTGTTTATCTGAACTAAATACCTTTAATATATGCTAATGCTTATGTGCACCAATAATCATGTTCAGGAAACTTACTTTATGTTTCTTATTAACTGTCACCAGGAGACTTCAGGTCTGATTCTCTTATCTTTTCTTCATCTTAATGAGCACAGTGAGCGAGAAAGAGCAAAAGACAGTGAGAGGTACAGAGGCAGGGGATGAAACAGAGAAAGTGTCAAACACTGGGCTTCATTCAGTGGGTTTGGGGTACATTAGGGGGCCGTACATTCTGTGTAGCCTCTTTGCCACTGTACAGCAGTCCTTGTGGCCCCACAATTAGCCCGGCCCATCAGGAATTCTCCTAGTTCTCCTGATCCGCCACCCTGGACCTGCCATCCTCTATGCTGATGGCTGGTTTTGCTTAGCGTGTGCACGCCTGTGCCACTGGCTTAACCTGACACACCAGATGAACTGTTCAAAGTATTTCACTAGTTCATCTGAAAGAGAGCTCAGAGAGGGTGTTTGGGAACTTTTCAAAAGCATATCGGCAGGTGATTGGACGATTGTTCCGTCACTCACAATCATTGCAGACCAACCAGATAATGTATTAGGCGAGTGCAACTGTGGCAGTGTAAAGGACAGAGCTGGGCCCACTTTGTTAAACAAACTGTTCGTAAAACACGTCATGTAGAAAATTTCTTGACTACAGGAGAGTTTGTAGTGTTGGTATTTTTCTTTATTGGTCAAGGCTTCATAAAACTGCTACCAAAACTGTTAGCATCCATGCTAATCTCTGTGCATACAGTCACTCCCTGCTCTAAAGGACTCTGATTGGCCGTGCTGATTGATCCGGCTTGGTACCGATGGATCTGCCTGATAACAAACACTGAATCAGGCAGATCCATCTGAACTTTAAGGTTACCATCAGGTAGGAGACAAACATTTTCAGCAGCAGTTCTGTCCCTCCTCAACCTCACCTGCTTTTTTACCCATAGAGACAAAAGCAAAGTTGAAAAGGGCAGTTTTCTGTTCAGTAATGAGTTCCTTTTGAAAATCATAACTTGAGTCAGATAGTTTGACCTGTGAAATAAAAAACAACAACAACAAGAATATAATTAAACAGAGGAATGTGAAACATTCTGCTCTCAGTGCTGGTATTAATGCTCTTAGATGGAAGATCGTTTTGTTTAATGAGGTCTTGTTGAGTTTTTGTCTTCATTAAATGATCTTGTACAGTGGTGCAGCAGGTAGTACTCGGAGCTCCACAGCAAGGAGGACGCTATCTTGATCCCTGTGCCAGTCAGAGCCTTCCTGTGTGGAGTTTGCACACTCCCCTTGTCTCTCCCCACAGCCTAAAAGCATGCTCATTAGGTTGCATGAATAGCTGGCTGTCTCTTTGTGGGCCTGCGATCTGCTGGCATCCAGTTCAAGGTGTATCTCAACTTTTGTCCAGTCTCAGCTTGGACAGGCTTCAACCCCCTCTGACCCCGAAAGGGATTAGCAATATAAATGATGGATGAACAACTAAGTCTTAAGAAATATAAAACTCATTTATTCTTTATCTTTATTTAGCTGTACAGAACTTTGTGGTGATCATGCATGTTCTGCTTGAGTTTTCATGTGTTTGGTGCTTTTGTTCAGGCTTATGTTATTTTTAAAAGTCCATGATTATTTTGGTGTGCCTCACACTGGTCAATAAAAAGCCTCATGCTGTACCATTTGCTAAAGTGGTGCTAATTTTGTATATGGCTGTTAGCACTACACTCTGCACTGATGCAACAACTCTGGTATATCCTTGTTTTGTAGCTGTGGGGGTCGTGCCAAAATAAGACTAGATTCCTTTTCAAGTACAGGAACAAAAACATCCTGTGTAGTGGGGCTTTTACAATTTAACCCTGACTTTCTAAACTGAGGTAAAGAGTGACATGGGCTGAGCTGCACATGCCATTGTTTTACATAACAGGTAGCAAAAGCCTGTAATTTACATGACCTGTAAAGCTAATGCTGATTTAAAGGACCATACTTTGCTGTAACGCAGGATCATTTGTCTAATGTCAGTGACCACATAATCACACAGATCAAATTGTGCTCAGTCTGCACTCTATTTACATCAGCCTAGGGAGCTAGTTTTAAAAGACTGACTTGTTTAAAAAGAAAAAATAAATATTTTAGCAGATATTGGGAAGGTGACAGTCTTTGTCTTTAAGTACAAATTAAAATGTTTATTAAAACAATTCTTAAGGGTTACGCTGTAAATGATCCCCTCTGTTTTTATATTCCTTATATGTTGATTTTTTTTTTTACCTTAATAAGTTCAGTTACATTACAACTGTTCTATTTGGTGTAACAAGAAAGACAATGTGATTATGTTAGACTGAAGGAGTTTTACCATAAACTTGGGCAGCACTGTGGGGCAGCAAGAAGGTAATTGGTTAAATGCTTATGTGTGCATGTTCTCCCTGTCTATGCACGGGTTCTCTACAGCCAATCCAGCTTCCTCTCATCAGAAACGTGCTCATAAGGTTAACTGGTGACTCCCAGTTGCCCTTAGTAGTGAGAGAGAGCGTGAATAGATGTCAGTCTCTCTATGTGGCCCTGCGATCAGCTGGTTCAGGGTGTGCCCCCGCCTCTCAGCCAATGTTAGCTGGGTCTGGGTTCCCAAAAATCCCTGAAGGAATAAGCAGTATAGATAGAATAGATGGATCAAGTTTTAAGTGGTTGTGTGACAGTTGTGATCAGTGACGGATCAGGCCTCAAATGATGTTTTTTTACTGATTTCACTTTTCTACTCTTGATATCTTCCTGGGTTTATTGTTTTTCATTGGTCTGTGGAATATTGTCTTTTTGTCTAATTTGCTTGTTTTTGCTGATGTGTAATTTTTTTTATCTTTATACCAAGGGTCCCATTTCAGTATTGAGCCCTGCTGTCACTCTTTCATGTTTTGTCCTGTCCTGTCTTTGGATGTTTGTGTGTGCAAAGGGCCGGTGACTCGCCCCTTTGTAAACCAATCAACAGACACAAATTAAGTTTCTTGACCTTTTCTTAACTGAAATTATCTCAAGCAAGGGGTACCTGGTCAAAGCTTGTTTCAGGCTCTAAAAACTGTAGTTTAGGTATCACCATAAAACTTTACCGAGCTCAATACAGATCTGATGTTACAAGCAGAACAATGATCTTTTCTTGATCAAGTATTGGTATGAACATTTTACCATTATGGGTGGTTTGTTTGGAGGAAAATCATACAGTCAATTTAGCACAATAAATCATTCAAACATGAAGAACTGATGGCGTAGATGTGGAAACTATGTAAGCACAAACAATGTGCATCAACGTTCCAATTACACCTTGTTAGGAGCTAATGAAGAATAGCAGCTGGGATTAGTCAGACTAACAAGGCTGAGGTAATGTCAGTGATGAAACAGGACACACAAGCACACACACTCACACACATGCACACATACAGGCCATCTGTTTAAGCTGTCTCACCAGCTGTCTGAGCTGAAGGTCGATGTAGCATCTGTCTGCAGCTGTACACTACACATGACTCCATCATGTCCACTCTGCTCATAACATCATATTGATCTCTGAAGCACTTCCTGTGTAGAGTCTACCAAACAGTTTTGTGTGTTTTGTTTTAGTCTGCATGTATGTTCGACCAGCACCAACAAAGGCTTTTGAGGATCAGAATGCATCCCAGAAACTGTCTTCTAAAGATACTTGAAGCTTCCTTAAAGTGAGACTGACAAAGGGTTCTGCTGCTGCTCTACTGTGCAATGCTGCTCTCCCTCTTTGCTGAGAGAAGTGTAACTTGTTTAAACGCTACTGCACTACTTTATCAATAAAATAACTGATCTACAGAAAAGTGTTTGATTCTGGAAACAATAATGCTGCCACAGTGCTACTTGAAATGTAGATAAACTGCTGAAGTAACTTGTGGTGACGTCACTGCTCATGACTGAGATAATGTCATGTGAAAAACGTAGAGGGGTATTTTTGGTCTAAATGGAGAGATGAATCAAAACAGAGTAGGGTTCAAATCTAAGTTAATACCAAAAAGATAATGTTATTAAAATGCTTGTGCTTGATAGCATGAGTGTGTGAGTGGCTGTTTGTGTTAAATGTGGACTGGGAGAGTGGGTGGGATTTCATATATATATATATAGTTTTAATTATTTTATTTTATTGTAGTATTTAAATTATTTTTTATCCCTGACTCTGCTTGTTTACTTTAATGTTCAGCACTTTGTGCTACATTTTATGTATGAAAAGTGCTTTTAGATAAAGATTGATTGATTGAAAATATACCTAAACAAAATAAAAAAAACATTATTACTGCTTTGCCATACTTTCACCAATGCAGTTCATTCAAACTTTAAAACACGGGCATTTTTGTCCTTCTACAGGAATGTCTTTGGTATGACAATGCCATTTACGTTTTCCGATAGGCGAGTCTTCAGAACTCCCCCGCATTGACTAGATTTGCCTAAAAACCACCGGACTAGAGTGAATGAAGTCATCACCTTAAAGTGGAGAAGAGGCCAAACTCCACCTGAAAACGCCCTCCTGCCAAACCATGCATAGGACACAAATGATTTTTTCACAGAATGTGGACACAGTTCCTGGGCATCTTTTTGAAACCCTATCTCTTTTTTTAAATAGAAATGGCAGCCAGCTGTTTAGATGGATTTCCATGATGGTCTCCAACAAGAACCCATGTAAACTGAGTTATTCTTCTCCTGGTGAACTGGCCATAACTCTGCCATTTCTCACAGTATCTTAAAAAGAATTACATCCCCACGCTCCCCAGAACTGATGCTCAAGATCACTTACTTTGCACTTAGCATTTACAGTTTTCCTGTTATAACCAGTGCTTCAGGAGCCTCTCAGAGGCACAAATTGTACTTAGATATATATTCAGCCTTACAGCTCCTGAGTCACTGACAGTTGATTACCATAACAATGGAGCCCTTTGCTCCCCTTGAACACACATACATACACTTGTTTTAATTACCTGGTGGGGACATAAATAAGCTGTCTGTGGGAAGGTGAAACATGAATGTTTATGTCAATGATTAGTAAAGCATTGTTTCTATGGATATGTACATCTGATGCTAGGTCAGAAAAAAAGAACTCCTTTATTTCTGAAAAGGGGATATTTTTGTCCAGGGAGTTGAGATGGGAATCTCAGTGGCTGGAACTTGGCAGCATTCTGCTGGGAGGGAAAAATTGAAGTGGCTGCATCTGTATGTATAAAGATGATCAAAATAAAGTTTTGGAGTCATACAGTTTTGATTTAAATGCAGCATTTGTTAGCCAGAGTTATAGGATAAAGTCCTGCTGAGACAAATATAACTCTGCATCTTTGTTATGTTGAGTTCATCCAAAGTTAAAGCGATGTATTTATGCTAACCCTCTTAGCGCATGGTTTGAGAATCTGTTTGTGTTTTTTTATTTTGAATGTGACATACAAATGGGTTGGATACTTTCATTTAATGAAAAATGGCATCAATAACTGATCAAATGTAAGTCATATTGATGTAACTATTTTGTCTATTTGTCTTAATATGCAGCCATAAATCTTTTAAAGTTGTCAAATCAGTTGGTTGTCACTGGGTGTTGTGTTCACTACAAGCATGAAAATATGAACCATCTTCAGTGCCACATCATTTTATGTACTGATGTGTGATTTTATTAAAAAATTCTAAAACTAGATGACAGAGAAAGTAGTAAGGTTCATATTCATTATTACTTGGAGGAGTTTATACTCCACCGTGATACACCAGTTGCATCACGACCTTGCCTTTGTTATAAAGCTGGTGTTCAATTACATCAGATGAGAGTCTTTACTGGTCGAAATAAACAAATTATAATAACAAAAACTTTCAACATTTCCATTAAATTTAAGTGTTAGACCGTGAATCCCCCTCTGATTACTAGGGCTGCATTAAAAAAATCGATTTTCCTTTTACTGATTCATAACCGATCCATAAAATCCAAAAATTGATCTTTTAACCTGGGAAGTTTTTTCTTCTTTGGACGTGCAAAGAAGCAGCCTGTGGTATCAACCCTGCTAGTCTCGTGTCGTGTGATCAGCGTTTAGCGTTGCTTTCTTCTGAACAAGATTTCATGAGATGTTACTGTAAACAAACATGGTGGAAGCACTATATGGGCACCACTGGCAAGTGTAAAAGCTGATGTTTGGATGTACAGTATTTTAGATTTAACAAGTACAAAGGAAAATACGAGTTGGACAAAAAACAAATAATGTGCAGAATATGCATTAATGCATATCATTAAAGTATGATTAATTTAACTGCTTTGGGTTTAGTTCTTCTTGTTAAAACAATTTTTAATATTGTACCAGATCAAAAGGTCACTTTTTAAATTTACAGCACTATTTTAACTAAGATATCCCAGACTGAATAAATATAGAATTGAATCGTGAATCAAATTGATTTGAGACCTTGTAAAATTGAATCGAATCGATCCAGAAAATCTGAATCGATACCCAGCCCTACTGATGACTGTTGTCTGTGCTTGCCTCTCACTTGGCTGACCTTAGGGCCATGTGCATGCCCTCTATATATGATCCTATGACCTCTCTGCTTTGGTAGGTCATGGATACGTTCTAGTGCCTCCTGATCCACAGTTTTTCTCATCACACACACGGACTTAAATCAGACACTCATGGTAAAAAAGTCAGCAGTAAAATATGGCTGCCATGGTTCACTGGTTTTAGGGTGGGACAACATTGGGGATGAGATCTTATTTAAATAACAAATCAAACAACAAAGGTCATAAAATACATCTTGTAGCTGATTCTAAGGTGGGCTTTACACGAGTACAAATTTGTAAGACTCCGGTAAAATAAACGATCAATCTGGTGATACTGACACGCGGAGACGCATATTTGTCCATGACTTTGCATCTTTTTTGAAAACGGGTCTGCAGGTGGATATCTTGGTATTCGTCTTCATGTCGTAGTTGGTATAAACAGATGAGTCCTGAAAAGACAGTGAGCTCATAGCACCCCTCCTCCTCCCCGCCCCCCAACCCACGCTGTCACACACAACAACAACAACAATGGCGGCAGCCGGGCTGATTCTGATCTTGTTCCAGCAGCTACAAATATTGCTACGACTTTTATACCAACATTTGCTCACAGAACACCAACAACACCAGCTACAGCAACAACAGCAACAAGTGCTCATGCAGAGACGCAGCATGTTACGCGTGCATGAGCACTTGTTGACGTGGAATTCACCTCGGAGCAGAACCAGACAGGCAACTTGACCACAGTTTTAGGTGGCACCTGGGAGAACGAGCATGGATTTTGCTTTGTCATGTAAATGCACAAGCCTATGTACAATACCATGCGTAAACAGAGATACATGCTTTGATGCCGACGCCAAGACAATACAGGGCCGTCCTCGTGTGAGGAGGGCCTTAGTCAGGACACTGGAAAGAATAAACTTCTATTGCAGAAATGGACCTAAAAAGGTGGAAAACACAAGTTTAAATGTGTTGAAAAATTAAATGTACAACCCAAAATCAGTGATTGATTTCACTTTTAACTGTTTTTTACAGCCCTACAGACAGAAGTAGCTAGTTTTTTTATCAGGTTAATGTCAGAATTTTGAGTTGTGAGATAAACCTGGTGTTACAGAGAAAATGCTGTG
Source organism: Scarus forsteni (assembly GCA_036419115.1). NCBI lineage: Eukaryota > Metazoa > Chordata > Actinopteri > Labriformes > Labridae > Scarus > Scarus forsteni. Next base: position 4,489,337 of record JAZDUH010000347.1, on the reverse strand, counting down.
TCTGCGTATGTGTGTGTGTAGGTGGTAGGGTGGGTGTGAGGTCACATGGCAGGACGGCTACTCGCCCCAGGCTGCTGCATTTACCAACAAGAGGAGGAGTAGGAGGAGTGTGAGGGGGAGGTGGTGTTGGTCATAGCGTAGTGTGCTCGTCCTCATGGGAGTCTCTCTGTTTGACAGCCAGCAGCAGCCGGCAGCATCCAGCAGCACTTCCACTGATCTCAGTGAGGGGACTGATCTGTAGACTGGATGGTTGCTGCTGCGCTGCTCTGTAGGGGGTAAGACCTGACTGCTTCTAATATATACATGGTGAAGTCTGTGTTACATTTTAAGCTGCCTGTTTCTGTCTGAGTTAGAGGGAGATCTCAGGGCTGGTTAATGGCTCATTTTTAACCAGGGCTAATACTAAGGATTCCTGTTTAAGGATGTCAGTGCTGGATGAAGCAGATGACATTAAAGTGCAGTTCAGCCTCTTTCTGACTTTGCACACAGCACTTCAGATGGTAGAGTGAGGTTCATCTCAGTGTTGTTTTTCTCTGTGTGCAGATGTAGGTGAATGAATTTTCATTGTTGTCTGACTCTGTCTGCTGGCAGTGTATGTCACTAGATTATGAATATGCCAACAATGATGCATCCGTGCAGTAGAGGCAGAGACACAGTGATCCATTGTGGAGGCAGGAAAGCACAAGTCATGCTAAAGGGCACAGTTGACTGTATAAAATGTGTCAGTGTGTTTTCCTTTGCATTGACAAATAACTCATTAGTGTCAGACCTAACATGAAAACAGAGTGATATGCACAGGAACACTTTGCAGATCCCACTGTGGACACAAGCCTGAGAATGGTTTGTTTGTTGTTTGTGGGGCTTGTCTGTATCATAAAGCACACAGTGAGGATCTTAAAGAGGTCATGTCATGCTTTTATATGCTATTTATTGGTGCACAGTAAAGTGGTGAAATGGACATGGACTTACATAGAGTTTTTGTAGTCTTTGACTACTTAAAGCAGCTTTGCAGGTCACACCTACCCATCTACACCCCTCACTCACTGATGATTGGAGTTTCTATGCCAGTTCATCAGTATAACTAACACTTTCTCGCCCTTCCATACCCATTTACATGCCACTGACGCAGCAGTGGGAGCCACTTGGGGATAAAGTGTCTTGCCCACGGGACAGCTAAGGTCGGGCTTGAACCTGCAATCTTCCAATGACCGACCAATCAGATCGCACCACTGACACCCCCACATTTTCTATGTCCCATCTTCCTGATGGAGTACTTCTATGTGCACAACAAAGTCTGGGCTATCCCCTTCCCTCCTTAACCCTGCAGTGCAGATGGACCTGCTGGATTCATTGTCTGAAATTGAACAGATCCATCTTGCCAAGCTTCAATTTTCTAAAACTTCACGGCCAAAAGCTGGACGGCCTAATCAGGGTATATCAGTATATGGTGCCACCAAAAGTCTTGTAATGAGCCCACCTTTAGGTCAAAACTGCGACGTATCAGCTAGCATCAAACTCAGGTTATCTCCCTTCAGACTTGTAAACTGCTTCTGTGACAGTCATGTTTACTCGTGCCATAGGCTTCGAGCAACTCCACTTTAAAAAACTTTAACTACCAGATTAATGTGTAACTAACCCAACCTATTCCTGGCCTTACATTTTTTGTTTGCATTTACTTTGTAATACCTCATAAGCTAAAACTGTTGGGGAAATGAGACTAGTCTATTTTTCATTTTGTGCAAAATAGAAAAAAATAAAATAAAAACAACACGTCAGTTCTGCTGAAAGAAAGTTGTATGTATGTCAACATCAGTAGGATATGTCGCAGACAAGATAGACACAAGTCATCTACACTTCTTGTTTGAAAGTGCCTTTCAAAGTAAAAGACCAGTCAGTGGAGAAATCCCCTCATTCATCGAGAATGTTTTTACTATGAAGTCTTCCAGAGTCTGATATTGAATGGTTCTTTGAAAAGTTAACCCTTTCATGCATCTTGTCCACTACATAGACAGATATTTGTGATAATTTTATACCCTTTAGGTTGCAGTAACATGTCCAACTACCAGGTGGTAAATTCCCAAACCTTTGTATTAAGTTTAATAAAAATATCATCTTTGCACATTTTTTCCATATCAAGATTCTGTATCATAAATCCAAAATACCTATTTATAAATAAAAACAGCTTTTTTATTCTAAATTTTGGTGTAATACACAACTGAATCGTTTGATTAAACAGCGACAATACATATACTTCAGGTTTTTCTTTTGCTTTTATTTACTGTAAATAAATGTTTGTCCAAGATGTGTTTTGTGAATCTTTACTAAGTTCCTCTAAATTACTACTTACACCCTCGATGCATGGTGTCCACTGCAGTGAAAAGAATACGTCTCCAGATATAGCTTGAAAAAAAAGTTGATCTTGATTTTAACTTGTTTGAAAGTAAAAACAAACATCTTAAAAAGTATTCCTTTGTAAATTAATAACTCATGTATGAAATGGTTAAAGAAAGGCTGTGGCACATGGAAGACAGGCAAAATGTTGCTCACACACACCAGGTCAGAAACCATGGAAACTCTAATCTCCGACACACGATTAGTCTGCCTGCATCCCGTACACGTCACACACTGTGCAGCAAATCACCCCAAGTCTTGTCAGTCAGTTGGTTCCCACAGCCTGCACCTCGGTTGGTCTCCATTGAATTCCAGAAGTTGCTTTAACCAGACATTAATTTCCACCGGGCAATTCGACCCAAAACAGGAAAACAGGCAATCAGAATTTTCCGGGTAATTACTAAGTACAAAGGAAATGATATTAGTGGAGACAGCAAAGCAACTTCAGGCAGGAAATATATTCTATTGATTACATGTAGCTCTTCCTGCTATCTTATGACTTCGCAATTACCTTGTGAAGTTGTAGTTCTGAATGTTATCTCCAAAAACATTGTATCAAGGAAGTTCAGTACAAACAATATTAATGCTTCACCTTGCAAAAACTGACATTGTAGTATTGAGAAGTTATTTATTTTAATCTAAATTTACTCTTTTTACCACTACTACTACTTTGACAGTGTTTAGTGATCATTTCAATCATCACTTTATTTACTTACTTTATTTTTATTTACTGCTGTTATTAATTGATCTTACAACAATTTAATTTGGTGTTTTGATACAGCCTGTTCAGTCTGTTAAGCTTTGCAGTGTGTTGGGACCTCCTGTAGGGGGCAGTGTGGAGTGATAATACATCCCTGAACTAGTCAACATGTCTTACTTTGTTTGAGAAAGAAATACAAGAAACTTTAGATAAATAATGCAGCAAGGGGGTGCTGGTTTGGCGGAGTGGTTAGCACCCCTTGTACATGCTTCTGCCGGTCCAGGTTCGAATCCCGCCTGTGACCAATTTGCAGAGTGTCTTCCCCTACTCTCTCACCCCCTTTCACAAGCCTATCCACTGTCTCTCTCCTATCAATAAAGGCACAAAATGCCCAAAAAATACATTTAAAAAAAAAAAATAATGCAGCAAGCACCCTACAAAGAAAACCATTGAATTCCACTTTACAACTATACAACAGGGTAGAGCATGTGCCTCACAGCAAGAAGGTTCCCGGTTCGATTCCGGGTCGGGAGGGCCTTTCTGTGTAAAGTTTGCATGTTCTTCCCGTGCATGCGTGGGTTCTCTCCGGGCACTCCGGCTTCCTCCCACAGACCAAAAACATGCTCATTAGGTTAATTGGTGACTCTAAATTGCCCTTAGGTATGAGTGTGAGCGTGAATGGTTGTCTCTCTATGTGGCCCTGCGATCGACTGGCGACCAGTTCAGAGTGTACCCTGCCTCTTGATGATAGCTGGGATAGGCTCCAGCCCCCCGCAACCCCGAAAGGGATAGCCGGGTGTAGAAAATGAATGAATGAACTATACAACAGGCTAAAGAGAGCAAATAGTAATAATAATAATAATAAAAACACAAGGCAGTATGACACAGGACTGGAAACTAGTCTTTCCTGAATCTGGATTCAGTACCAACAATCCATCGCCAAACCTGATGATGGTAATGTGTGTATTGTAAAGTATTTATTTTGATCACTGCCACAAGCTTATGGTAACAGCGTGAAGTGAACTAAAGGTAGCTCCACAACATTTTTGTCAGTGTGAACAATATTGTTGAAAGTCTGAAGGGTAAACATATGTTTCAATATATGAACATTACTGCATTAGTCAAGAATAATTTAACAGTTGGCTGAATATTGTAATATAAGTTCATTAGATGTAGATTACATCACATTTGTTACTTAATATTTATTTAGAACTAAAAATCCCTTTCCACAGAAATTATCTGAGTTAAACCACAGGTTTAAAAATATTCAAAAAGTACAGCAGTCATATATATCCCCTCAAATTACAGAAATATGAAATAAGTGTAGCCTAAGATGATACTTTCCAAACCCTGCAGTATAGTAGTTTACACATTTTTGTAACTTTGACTACACTGAGTTTCTAATTTCATTACACATCTCTCTACAAAAAATAGTCATTGACATTTTTATAAAAAACTGGTGATTTAATCTGCAAACACTTTTTCTGCTTTTTCAGTCCAAAACCTGTCACATACTAATGATTAGCATTAGCTTTCCCCATCTACTTGCAGTTAGCATACAAGCTAACTCTTACTACTGAGATTAAGGAAGTAAATCCTGCATACAATGTTGAGTGTGCACTGTTGGAGTTCAAACCATGTATGTCAAATGCAAACCTAACACCAGCAGGTCTTTTTTTTTAATTCACCCAGTGACGGTTACCTGTACCTCTGCGATGCCAAAGCTTTGTTACCAGATTTTTCTACTGAAATAAACAACAAGGTCAATAAAAACAAGCTCAAAACAAGCAGCCCCCAGCTTTTTTTCCCCTAATTTTATATATTCCTTTTTATAAAGAGAAATCTTCATATAGTGTGTTTCAATTTTTATCTAAATTAAATTTCAACTTCACTGGGACATTTTTTTCTTCTTTGGCTCGTAATTTACTTACTGAACATCCTTTTGTTTATACAGAACTGAAAGAGTTGTTACTGTTAATTAATCTGTTAACACTAGTCTGTCTCACCTTGATGTTTGTAACCAAACAGACATAGTCAGTCTTTTATCTAAGTGTTATGGTGATCCTCTATGGCTTTAAGATGAAAACAGTGATAGGTTAATCAGAAATTAAATGAAATTTTGGGTATCAGGATTTAGCTTTGGTGCAAACATCATTTTGCCCTTCTGTTAACAGTAGGTCAAGCTGCTGCTCTATATGGAGTTAAAACTCTGCAGCTTTATTTCCCAGGTGAAATGTAGTGATGCTGCTTCATATTGAGTTCATATTCAGCTTCAGTGCTCCTCTCGACAGGATTTCAGGAACTGAATCAGGCAGGCCCGTCTGCTGTGCAAGGTTACCTCTCGACTCTTTTGTCAGTGTTGTTGATATGCTTTTAAACATGTATCACTGAAATACAGATACAACTTATGATCATAGTGTATAGCTCTGCTGTGTTGTTCATTATGGTGTGAACACAAACCAAGGATTTATTTTAAATTTCTCTTTATTGTTTTTTTTCTTTTTTTCAAATTCAGATAAAATAAAAATCTGAGACAAGTTTATCCATACCTTGAACCAACACAAAAATGAATGACAATTAATTGATAGCAAGATAAGATATAAAAAAACAAAATATAAATCTAATAATAAATAATGGAGAGATTTGAAAAGTAATAATAATACAACTTGGAGGATATTTTGTCTTAATTGTTACTTTATTGGGTTATTTTAGTCCACTTATGGCTGCCGTATTGAGTAAAACATATTGATCTTTCCTCTCAAGTTAATTTGATCTTTTTTAACTGCAAATGTTTCAACACATCATTTATCAAATTTTGATAAACTCCAAGAAATTTTTGAATTGTGTCCTGCCTACACTCAACCCCCGTCCCTCTCGTCCTGTGACGTAAGCCCTGCTGAAAGGAGCAAGAGCAAACAACCATGTCAGAGATGGACTAACCAGACATTACCCATTAATATCAGGGTTGCATGTGTGAAAAGAGCCATAATGGAGCCAAACAGAAAAGCTCTGCTGTTGTGGTGTACAGTAAAATGAAGTCCCCTCGGTGTTTGACTTTACGGAGGTGCATGTTCTGTGTGGATGTCCACCTGAGGCTCCGTGTTCCTCCCACACACAGGACACATGCAGTGTTTTGACACTCAAAGTAACCCTTAGGTATGAATGTGAAAATCTGTTTTTCTGTCGAGGACCAGAACTTAGCATAGATGTCCTCTGGTCAGAAACACTTCAAGGTTGCGACCCTGAAACCCTGAGCGTAAGAGGAGTCTGCATTGAAATGTGGTGATGTGGAAAACATACAAACAAATACTGTATGCACTCTCAGATTGAATACTTTGTACTGGAAAGGTCAGGGACTTTTTCTTTTTACCAAACTTTCTCAGTATATAAAATGAAATAGTGTTAATCTCCATTATTTAGCAGTTAGCCTTCTAATCAGTTATTTCTTACAGGAGCTTGAAAGCTCAGCCTGACAGCAGCTTGTAAAGATGTTGAAAATTATTTACTATTATGTTTTCAAGGCTAAGTTCTTCCCTGTCATTCTGGTCAGCACAAATCCTGCATGAATGGGTTGCTTTTTGAATATCATTTATTGCTCCGACACACAGCCTTTCAGTGTCAGACAGCCTGCCCACATCACGCCATGGCATGTATTACACGCTTCATTGCCTAAAGGTCTATCCTATTTACACCACATTACCTTCCCTAAAACAGCTTTTTGTTTGGCAGACACACACTTTCTAGAAGTGTGTTCTTGTAGACTGTGTTGAAGTTCCCTTTTGTTTGAACTTGCAGATTTATGTAATTTATCAGCTGTTTGCATCAGTCATGGCTAAACCACTGAGCTTCAGTTATCAATGTGGCGAACAGATTTGTTATTGAGATATTTGCCACAAGCAAGTCAGATTGTTTTCCATGTCGGGAACGTCAAAATAATTCAAGCCGTCATTTAAAGACACAAGATAATCTTTTGAGGACAACAAAGTCTGAACTTTTGCAAGAGAAGACTGTGGGCTTGAGAGGCGTATCAAGGAGCCTGTTTTTGTCAAGATGGAAGAACCAATGCTTAACATAGGTGGGGTACCAAGACAGTTTGGGCCCTGTCCACACGGTGACGAAAACATTTTCATTGTTGCAGCATTCTTTGTAAAGACATCATCATTTAAAGAAATGTGTCTGTCCACATGAAAACACTAAAAATGAAGGCATGTAGGTGGAGCTGTAAGGCTGCTGCAAACATACATTAAAACAAGAGAAGACATGACGCATGTGCATACATCAAGTGAAATGTGAATACGTGCAGGTGTATGCTGTTCCAGCTGTCCTCTTGTTGCTCTTGGTGGTCGTAGAAGAGCAGAAGATTTTGCTGTAAAAGCCAAAACAAGCTCAGGAGCTTCTGCAGCAAGAACATAACTGTGTTCTAAAGTGTTGCTGTTTCTCTCAGGTTTCTGTTCATGCAGTTTAAGGGCGAGGTGGGACTATGGCAGCATCACTTCTGAAAATATCAGCATCTGTTGTACACATGGAAATGCAAAGCATGTGTTTTCAGATTTATCCACCCTCTCTCAATCTGGACATATTAGCATTTTTTGGATATCTGAATTCTTGTCACACTATTCTAAGTCCAATAATTTGAAGACAATCAGATATCAAGGATCCGCGGGAACCCTGTTAATAATTCTCTCTCTTCAGTCTTTGCAGGCAGTTTGAAACAATGCAGAATTAAAGCTTTGGATTTATTAAAATTCCTCACCAGCATATAATCAGAAGTTTATCACAAACAAACAAAAACCTTTTAGGGATGCTCACAAAGTCTTACTGGATCATTGACATTTCGTTTTTTTAGAGGTTACTGCTCTCACATCTACATACCATCCTCACCACAGTGACTTGAGCTCTTAGAAATTTTGGGAAAAAAACTTTTACTGATTGAACAACTGAAGACACCAGACACAAGGGGAATCCTGACGTCTGGGCTTGTCTTTTTCAAGATTTTATCCATTTATATTACTAGAACACTGTCCCCTTTGTTTGGATGTACACACACCCCAACACACTGATGACCTCGGCTGACGAAAGCTTCAAAGATTACTTTAGAGGAGCAAGTGACGTTTTTTGTGCCTCACCAAGGTGCTGGCAGCTAATTAGTTATTGACTGGTTTGAATCCCCAGTAGTCTCCACTTCCTACAATGCATCGCTAATCCCTATCCAGCTGTTCAGACGGTGTGTCTGGCTGCTAATCCCTCAGAGATCAGGACCTCAAAAAAGTAAGATTTAATCAGTGTGATATCAGACCTAGACACATGTAGACAAGAAAACATAATTAAGGATGCAATAAAAAATGGGTTGGAAAAGAACTGAATTCATGGAGGCAGTCCGTTTAAGCCATTAATTACCTCCACTGAGGAGGTTATGTTTTCGGGAGAGTTTGTCCGTCCGTCCGTCCGTCTGTCCGTGAACAAAATAACTCAAAAAGTAATGGATGGATTTGGATGAAATTTTCAGGAAATGTTCAACATGGGAAAAGGAAGAAGTGATTCGATTTTGGTGTTGATCGGGATCAGCGTCTGGCCACCATGGTAAAACATGTGATTTCTGTGAATAACTACTGAACTACAATAGATATCATGATGAATCTAGTTGCTAGTGGTATCTTTTCATGGTCAAGTAATCTAAATATTGACATGAAATAAAGGTAGGAGTAATATTTATGGTCAAAATGACAATATGGCTGAGGACTGTGGCGCTGGCGGAGGTCTGCGCTCTCCGAGTGCTTTCTAGTTATTTATGGTACAAGAGGTACACTGAGAGCACAAACCTCCTTCGAGGCATTTTCAGCATTTGTTACAGTCAAAAATGTGGAAAACTGCCTCATCTTGCACTGTTTACAAATCCTTTCTGGATCCACATCAGATTCGGATCACAACCAAAATCTCACCACTTGTCCCTTGTGCCCTGACCACCAGTCTCTGAGAATGGCATCCAAAATAGTTGAAAGCTTTTTGAGCTGTTTGCAAAATTGTTGAAAACTGTCATGCAATGTTAACAAATTATTTGACGAAAAATGCTGATCAGCATCTGGGCTCCCAACCCAACCAAAATGTAAAGGCCCCTGTGTGGCCTATCCCGAAAAATTGAATCAAATTTTCCTCATAACTTTTTGGTCTTCAACTACTCAATGCAGCTTTACACCGCAGGCCACATCTACACATTGTCACCCATTCACTCACTGATGATTCAGAGTATTTATGTCCATCAGTATTTCCTAATCCAACCATGCCCTTTCATACTCATTTACACCATACTGGCGCAGCATTAAGTTCATATTTTCCCCTCACATACAAGGTTTACTCCTTAAAAAAGTTTGGAAAATATCTCTGGTCAAATATTTCTCCACTTTAATAAGACTAATGGAAAGCCTGATTAGTCACCTTTACAACAATATTAAACTCTTAAGGATAGTGCATTCATATAAAGAGCAACACCAGTAAGTGTGTGTGTAGAGCCCCAATAATATGTCAAATTCCTCTCTTTCCCCTGGAAGAAAGTCTATGGATCCTCAGTGAAGCAAGGGTCAGGAACTGATCTTCTTGAGGTGTTGTCTTCCTGGGATACACACGTTGTGGTCTGTCTTTGATTGTCTCATGGAACCTGGTCTGAAGTTTGAAAATGGTACCATGGTTTGACTAGAATCAACATTGTGAATGGGGTTTGTGTTAAATTGGCCTGTGAATGAGTTGATTTCCTGAACTTACTGATGACTCTGAGAGGACGGAGAGAAGGCTTTTCAGACAGCAAGTGACCATTTGATGTGGAAATTAATTAATGCATGGCTCTCAAGTTTTGATCTCAGGTCAGAGTGAGATTTTGTGATGGCTTGTGAGCAGGGGGGTAACAGTGTGCAGTAGGACTTGGTATCGATTCAGATTTTCTGGATCGATTCGATTCACGATACAATATTTATTCAGTCTGGGATTTCTCAGTTAAAATAATACCGTAAACTTAAAAAATGACTTTTGACCTGGTGCATTATTAGAATTTTTACATTAAGAAATGAACCCAAAGCAGTAACATTAATCTTATATCAATTATATACATTAATGCGCATTCTGCATATTACTTGTTTTCTGTCCAACTCCTCTTTTTCTTCGTGCTTGTAAAATCCGAAATACGTCCATACGTCAGCCTTTAAACTGATGTATGGACGTCGAGGATTGTCTTGGCTAAAGTTCTCATGTAGTCTTGTCAAACTTTTTTAAAAAGCTGATAATCCCTGTGATGAGCTCTTGTTTTCCCTTTGTACAGTAAGTAATGTCATGATTCAGTCATCTACAAAACTAAATGATGAGATAACTTACTGTACTTGTGATAAGGCACTCCTGTCGTGAGCATGCAGTAGGTGTCCTCCTCTCCGTAACGTTGCTGTGGTCAGATCGACCATATCTTACCTGTATACAGCTGTGCTTTTTTTCTGATTAGCTTTTATCAAGCTGTTTGTTATTTTTTATTGGCTGATGGGTAGTTAATTTTATTGACTGGAGCATGCTAAGCTCTCATTGAGCTCTATGATGCCCATCTTGCTACACTTTCCTATGCATATATATAGCGGTTAGGGATGTAACGGAAAATTTCACTGGGTATGCCAGTTTAGTTTACAGCAACAGTAGCTGCCTAAAACACCTTCATTCTTAAGTCTCCCCAAACAGACCTACAAGAGTGATGTCTTACCATTGTCTTGTCGGCTGTTGAAGTCCACTTGCTCAGTGCATCGAGGCCAGAGCAAAACACAGATGATAGATTTGGTGTAGGTTAAAATACATGGGTCACACTCTTAATGCCTCAGGCTTGAGAGCCCTGTTAATGAAACCTGAAAAATATATTTTTTTCAGTTGTTAAAATCAGACTCTGCTTATCATCATTTTTCATTATTGACGCTTGGTTAGCATTTTGTGTAAAAACTCCTTATCATGTGTTCTTTGGTTCTTGCTGGGCATTTTCTATTTTAGTAACTGACAAAATAACGAAAGCTAGAAGCTGTAGCTCTAATATGGTGAGTGGAGACAAGATTGATTGATGTATCCTGAAAGTGGTGTTATTATTATAATGGTCATTAGATAGGGTGTGAAATTAGCTCATGTTATAAAATATATTTAAATTATTGATATTGGTCAATTTAATACACAGAAAATAACAAGCCATAGTGCTTGCTTTTGTATGAAACTCTACACCTGTGCTTTTTGTACAAACTGTGGAAAAAGTATGTAATCAACCGATCTAACCAAAATTTCTGACCCAGTTAATGGGTTACTCTCAAAAAACTAATCCATTAATACTATCCCTCGTCCAAAAACCCAAAAATTTGGTTAAACCCCTTATAACACAAGAAATGGGAATGGCTCTGAAATATAACCCAGAAATATAACCCAACATGTGTAGCCCAGGAAGTGGCTAGAAGAAATAACCCAAGTGTTTTTAGAGTGCAGTTTTCTCCAAATGTATTCCTCCATTTCCAACAGCTTCTTTCTTTGGTAATGGCTTTAAACCCTCATGGTAACCAAAGCATCATATTTTGACTCCTCCTCTCTCTGATGACCCCCTCTATCTTGTATTTCAAGGTAAATCCTGATTGGTCCAGAGCAGTGAGCAGGAGTGTCATCCTCTGTCCTTGAAGATGGGAACATCAACTCTGGGAAAGGCAGCGTCTCTAGATGCTCTCTTAAATGAATGCATTCATGCATTTGGTAAGTGACATGTGACCAAAGTGCAATCAAGGCTTGATTATCTAACTAAGGGGGCACAGATTGGGATCTTGACATCAAGGGCCTGTGCAATTACTCTGTGAAAATGCAATTAACACATCAATACAGTTAAAGAAAGAGGTGCCTTTGTGGACAATGATTCTTGAACTACTGTGTCATAAAGGGGCCCTGTGAGCAATACAATATTTAATGATGTTGACATTTTAAGTCATCTAAATCCAAAAATTTAGAGAAATTTGCAGTCAAAATTTTGAACATGACCTGGTCACTGATTAATCAACAGGCTTAATCAGGTTAAGTGCAAAAGGAGGGCTGTGTCTGACACTTTCCTACGTACTCCTGACTGCACACTTACGTAGTACCATGTTATTTCATTATTAGTAATCATTAGAGTAAAATCTATAATTTAAACTGAATAATCAGCAAAGCCCAACATACTGTAACTAGAAAGCATTCAGAGAGTACAAACCTCCTTCAAGGATGATCACGTGTTGCTGTTACATTGATTACCAGTAGTTTCATAATAAAGCTACCATCATAATTAGATTCTTTGACCCTGAAAACCCACACCTAGCACTCAGAATCATATTGATATCATTATTAGTTAGACAGTTATTTAGCAAAAATGACTGTTCTTGAATGGTGGTTATCTAGATCACCATCAAAATCTAATCATTTTCAAGTTGGGCCATTACCAACATCTCTTGAAAATTTCAACAAAAACCATACAGTAGCTTCTGTGTAATCTTGCTAACAAACAAGCTAACAAACAAACATAACCTTCTATCAGAGGTGATAAATGTAAATATTAGAAGGTCAACTCCATCACAGTAACCTTCCACAGCAGATGGAGAGTTCAGTATTTCACAAGTTCATCTGGGAAAGGGTCCATAGGAAGTGTTTGGGAAGGAACATCCAGCAGGCCAGTCAGATAACATATCAGATAGATTCAGATTCAGACAACTTTATTGATCCCTGAGGGGAAATTCTGGTTACAGTTACCCTGCCTTATTGAACTATCCAAACAAACCAGGGAGCAAGCAAACAAATGCGAGACATTCCCGCCACTGCTCTCAGAGCCAGCCCTACCCAATGTAGCACCCTAGATGAGATTTTATATGGCACCCCACCTCTATCTACTATTTACATATGCTCAAAAATGAACTTCATTAGCATTGCTTTTACCATTGTCTTTAATTTAGGAAAAAAAGGTCAATTTACTTATTTGGTTTATCAGTTATAGTAATGTTAATTGAGCATTGTTTTGAAAGGGGGTCATAGGGATTTTTAACGTACTGTATTTAGACAAACTATTCTTGTTACTTAAAAATGGTGGAGTGGTCGCAGAGACGAAAACAGTCAGCTATATTACTGTCATCCTTGATGTCATCTAGAAGCACAAGGATCATGCAGCCTGGCAACCGCTCTCTGCAGATGATTTCATTTTCACTTTCATCAAAAGGTGAAACTCCTCTGATAAATCCTTTCTTGTGTGCGCCTACCATGTCGCTTGCCATCTCACCTGCCTCGGTGCCTTCACTGGCTACAATCACTACTGCCATGATGACCAGAGAGTCCTGGCATGTCAGCCCTTATATGGGCCAGTCTACCGAATTTGTCCAAAGTGCAGGGTTGGAATTTTTTTTTTTAAGTGTTTTTTTCCCCAAAATTTTGTCCATACATATGTTGTACCACATCTAAGGTACATATATCTTGTATAGTGCAGTCAATATTCATATTTTAATTTCTGCTTGTTCTTGAAATGTTTTTTCTACTCCCAAAATGTGTCACAACCGAAACATAGCAACACACTGCAATAAAAGGTATTATATTAATCTGTTCATATTGTACTTCCATGCCCCCTCTAAAGCATATTTTTACAATTTTTTCTTGAAGGGTTTTACAACAAAATCAATAAAAATGATATTTTAAACATTTTTCAAAGTTCAATTTCTAAGACTCATCAAAATCAAAATCCAATCTTTTCTTGTAAAATGAATTCCACTGATTATATAGATCTCAGAGTTAATGAGTTATGAAATTGAACATACATTTAAAGAATAGTCATCATAAAATGTTAGTTGATGACTCAATATCTTTTATTTTTTACAAAACACCCAGTGTTTCGATAGTGACTGCACCGTTTTGGTTGTGACTGCACTATTTTGGTAGTGACCACTATTTTTTTGTTTGCAATGTTGTATCATATTCCCTCCACCTTATTGCTTAATATTAACTTCAAACATGTCTTACATTGGGAATATTATGAACACAAATGTTTATAATCAATCAAATGACATTTACTTTGAAGGCCAGCATTAGCCTACTCAAACATCACAACGCATCTACTGTAACATTAAAAAGTACTTTAAGCAGTTAAAACAGTTTTTTCTGTCACAAATAAACAATGGTTTTGTTTTTTACACATTAAACATTCCTGAATGTATTGACTTCTGCCAAACAGTTGAGCTGGGAGTTAGAGGGTCAAACATGAGTTATAATTATTGAACATTCCGAAGATATTGCTTTTAAAAGGTGCTATGAGTAGAACCCATTACCGGCGACATAAAGACTCTGCTACCCATGAGCACGCGCAGCGACTGTCGTAATGCTGCGTTCCAGTAACCTCGGAACTGGGAGTGACATCATCTCTGACTTATGGGCATTCCAGTTGAAGTCGGAAAAACACATGGCGATCTACAAGGCTATTGTTAGCTGTTGTTAGCACGCCCTGTGTTGCTGTATGAAGAATGTGATTATCACTATGGCAACATTTTTGTAAATATAAGTCTAACAATGCTATGGCTGCGGTCGAATAGTCACCTCCTAAGTCCTTTCCAATCTACTTTTCCTTAACCCTGATGGAAAACGTCATAAGGTTAAGGAAAGGAGAAAGGAGAACCATGTTTAAAACATAATCAACATCAAATGTCTCATATCCTGCTCTCTTCAGAGAATCAGACTACTGGAAAGTTAAGGCAGGTTTTGGTAAACTTTAGAAAGGATGAACAGCAGTGGGAACTCACATGGTCTGTGTGATTTGTTCGTCATTATTCGGTTGAATTCGGAAGCAGTCGAATTGTGAATTGTGGGACAGAATAATCTCCTGTCCTTTCGTAAAGGATGGTCCGGTGTATCCTATGCTAAAGGAGATAATAAAGGAAGCATTAAGCCACCTTTCCTAAGCATTTAAACTATTCGAACAGCTCTAATCACGAACTACTCCCGGTTCATTTCACTCCATTAGGAACCTCCTAAGCAAAAATGACTTTTCGACCGTAGCCCCTGTATATAGCTGATCTAGAGCAACACACCCCACTCAGAAGTGCAAATAAATTGATTATTACAGGAGCTAAATAACTGTTCACACTGGGGGCATCCATCTTCCATTGTCAACTCGGGGGTGGCGAGGTTTCACCGAGTTCCCAGCAGGAAATTTCCACTTCGGGGACGTTTCAGTTGTAGTCTCCTACTCGAAACTCAGAAATTCCTACTTCCGACTACAACTAGTACGCACCACAAACTAAAGCGTGTGTTTGTTGTGATGCTAACGAATGAAACTCGGACCTTCCTCAGAACTCTGCATTGCTTTACAACTTCTTTTTTCAACAACTTACAGGATGCAAAGCGACGAGGTAATGTATCTCTTTCTAGTTACGCAGTGGTAGTTTTTGATGTGTGACAAAAAGCAACTTTTGGAAAACTTAGTATCGTAGTTTTGTAGCTGGCCATATATCACTACTTACAGCTTGGTGCTCTGAGACATGTCAGAATAATATACATTTGCTCTAGTTTTATTTGTCTTGTTCCTGAAGTTGAGAATCCAGGCCAGTCCAGCCCTGTCCGACCCGACCGGAAGGCTGAGGAATAGCATTTATAGATAACCTATTTTGATGCTATAAAACTCATCTTAAAGTATGTATTTCTATCAGGCATATACCTAGAAGTGAGACTTTTTGTAATTATTTAAAAACTCCTCACAGTCCCTTTAAAACATTTCTTTTTTTTTAAATACTGTTAAATAATGTTTTAAGAGGTAATAACGATCAAACATTGACTTAGGTGAGTGGACCATTACATGTTGTCACAACCGAAACTCTACCATCTGTTTCGGTTGTGACAATTTTAGCTAATTTTAGCTAATAACTAAAAAATGCTACTAAGCACATGGCCAGCAAATGGATGTTTGAACAGGTGTACACCCATAAAAACATAATATGTTGCATTAAACCTCCAAAAGTTTACCTAATTGCAGTGAATCTGTGTTTGGTAGTGACAACTAAAAATGTTCCCGACAGATTTTCAGATTTTGGAACACGTTTACTCCAAAATGATGAGAGGTAACTACTCACCATGATGCCATGAGGTAGAGGGATGCTGAGTCTCTGCCTGGTCAAAAATGCAGGGGTGTGGCTAAAAACAGGCTCAACCTCTGTGGTAAAACTATCTGTGTTTCAGTCGTGACATGAAAGTGTTGGACAGCATTTTTTGAATGATCTTTTTAAATTAATAAAATAAACCCACAATACATCCAAATCTTTTCAATGCTGTTTAAAAGAAATCAACAAGATATTTTAAAAAACATCATTGAAAAAAAATACAAAATTGTTTGAAGTATTATTTTCAAAGGTCGAAATTTAGGGCTTAGGGGTTGGGACAACCACTCCCCAATAGAAAGTACACTATAAATGATGATTTTGTATATATTTAGCTTATCACTATCTATTTGCTGTCTTGTGTGTTAAATAGATCATAACAGAATCTTAGTAAATATGTAAAGTCTGAATTCTTAATTGTTTTGTTACATAGTTTTTTTAGTGTGGGACCACAGTTTGGACAAATTCGGTAGAATGGCCCATATAGGCTCTGCTCTACAGTTACCACCAACTCAGTGCAATTTGCAATAATTTTGAGCAAGAGAGAGAGAGAGAGAAAGAGAAATTGTGTAGATTTAATTCACGGGTCTCACTGGCGGTAAATAGCACCGCTTTACTGCCTGTGGCAATTGGCACTGATCTTTGTGGATAAGGTGGTAATTGCAGTGAGGCTCATTTGCATAGGAAGGGGGCAATTTTGTGCAGACTTTATGAATATTCCCTAATTTACATACACGCTAATTGGACCGGGACAGCCAGGAATGGCAGTGCAGTTTGGGTTCAGTTTGTGTCCATTTCACCCTCTGTGAATGCTTTGTGGATAGCACACCATTTTTTTGTGTCATTTGCACTAGTTTAGCAGTAACCCTCTTGCCCCCTCACATCATAAAGGCAGTCAATCAGTGCAGAGGTCTTTATCATCGCCTCACCGGCCCCTCAGATAGGAGTGTTTTCAAACGGGAGGGAAAAGAGCTGCATCTGATCCCCTACGGAAATTTTTTTTTTTTTGAATGTCTTATTCAATTTTCAGCTTTGATCAAATCCTTCTATTAAAAGACACCTAAGACATGATGTAAACAGTGAACAGTGCAACCTTACGATTACTAACAGAATGAACTAACAGACTGCGCCATTGATGCCCTAAATCACAGTCAAAACCTGGGAAGTAGTTTGATTATTGCATAAAAAGGTGCTTATTTTTATGTTTAGCTTGTTGCTGACAGAGATTCATATTTCTGTGTCCTGCTTCATCAATGTAGTTTCCTGTAGTTTGAATAGTTAAATGGTAATACATGTTTATTCATTTCTCTTTTCAGATGACAATGGGCAGTTGCAGGCCAACCTGCTTCCACGCAGCCTCCTGATGATGCATCGCTGGTATGTCACGTCCTCTGAACTGGCGGGAAAGCTCCTGGTGATATATCCTCCCTGACTGAAAGCCTGAAGGAACTGCTGCTTTGTGAAGGCTTGATACTTAATTTACTCACTGTATTTTTTACTTCCTGTTATTCAGTTTGTTGGAGTAGGATATGGAGTATTGATTTCATCATAGATCAGAGGCCTTGGAGCTTCTCAGCAAGAGCTCTGCAGAAGCCAGACTGTTATGGCAACTCTCTTAAGCCAGACTATTATGCACATATCCACAAAGCTTCCTGAGGGCAAGAAGGGGCTCCTAGAGACAGATGTCTATGGAAATTCTGCGAAATGAGACATTTTCCTAGAATTTCTCCTTGAGTTTAAGATGAGATCTCTGTTGTGATAAAAGTTGTTCAGGGGACATTATAAAGCTCCACAATGTAAGATTTCAGCTTTCAGCACTCTAGGGGCCTCTATGGTCACTGAGTGTAACTGCACTGTCATTAAACAGAGTGTCTCACATCAAAGTAGGGAAGGGACAATACACTTAAATTCATGATACGCTGCACCTCGATATGCCTGGGTCACGATTCAATTCGACACGATACAATATCAAAAAAGTAAAAAACAAAAAAATATTACTGTGCGATTACAACTTACTTATTTTTGTTTGAGTTGCACACAGGAAAACAAAAGGCCTAACAGGCCAAACACAAACAATAACACTCTCTCTAACCCTAGAGAGGTAAGAGAGAGTGTATGCTAATGAGTGGATGCTCATTTTCGCTGTCTTCGTCTTTTTTAATGAGAAAGTCAAAGTACTGCCAGACAGATGACTTGTATCCAGGCGGAGCGTCCTCAATTTCGACCTCATTCGACTCCATCATTCGGCTTTTTGGAGGCAAGAGAGTTGGTGCTAATGTTTATCGTCGTCACTTCTGGTCACATGCACTGTAACCGGACGTGACATCTTTATTTCGCGATCCATTTTTTTCAAACTCGATGCATTTCGTCATGTGCTGTATCGCAATATATTGTCAAACAATATTTCATCCCATTCCTACATCAAAGTGCATTTGTTGACATAAAGAGGGAGGAGAAGTGAGCTGACAGGACTTCTCAAGAGACAAATAAACCATGTAGACTGATAATGTACAGTCTGCTAATGTTTCTTTTTGAATAAATCATCATCTGCTAAGTAGTCCAACAATAACAGGGCAAAGTCAGCATTGGTCGGTCATATCTCCTCGTCTTTCAGCTCACACCAGTGAGTGAACGGCGGGCCACTGTTTATCCCTGTCTGGGCATTGAGCTTGTTTCTCTCCTACTTACTTTTTTGTCTCCTCGAAAAAACTTTTCTTTTCTTCTGTTTTTTTGCTGCATCCACCAAGATAACAACTCCACGTTTGGTTTTCTTCTTCTTCTTTTAATTTCTGGCAGACTAGACGCTGCTCAGGCATACGGCTTCCCTCCACAGGACTTTTCCCCTGGATGTATGCCATAAAGCAGTCATAGCAGTAAAATGTGTCGTTTTTTATTGTTGAAGTGTTCCTACCATCCACATCAAAGTTACATAGTGCCAGTGAAGGCGATAGAGACCCCCTCAGACATGACAGAGGTGTCATTCAATCTTTTGTAAGGTAATGTACCATCACAATGACTCGAGAAATATTATATTAGGGGGGAAAAACTACTTAGTGCTGCTTTAACCATTAAAGCCATAGTGTTTGTTCCACCATCTCGTTATGAACTGTATGTAGCGCTTCCTTTGTATCAGTAGCCTGTGATACAGCGCCCTGGGTTCTTTAACTTAAACCTAATGGTTATTTTTGTCCTTTGTATTGCTCCTGAGAGTTTATATGCCTAGTGGTTTAGCCTACTTAAATTCCTTTACTATTCACAACAGATGAAATTCAGGTACTACAATGTAACAGTGTGTTTTTAACCTTTTCACAATGCATAAAATAATCTCTTAACTGTTATTATTCTAAAACTTATCACAAGAAAATATGAATTTTAGGATTATTTATTGACATAGTCAATCTATTTGTGCCTTTTGAAACAAAATGAAATAAATAATGAAATAAACTTAAATTTGACACTCAGAGTTTTAATTAACCTTGCTCCTCAAAAGGAAAAGGGCGGAGCCTTCCTTTAAAGTCCAAACTAAAGCAATACTCAAGAAACGGGCTCCTTATGCCCTTAAAACCTTTTTAAGGTAAAAAATTATGGTCCTATAACTCTGCTTAATGTCCTTACAGAAGCAACAAAAAATATTGTAAATACAAGTATGTCAGTTTGGATATATAAATCCTGTTATCACCACAGTAAAACTTTAGATTCAAATCCTCAACACAACAAATAGTCTCTTTATACACAACAAGTGGGCCCGCAGAAAATAACACAAAAGCCGGCAATTAATGTAAACAAAACCCTCGTTGCAGGCCTGAATGACGCTTGAGTGCAATGCAATGAAGAAACGTCGGCAGCCTTGAGAACAATGCACTCACTCACCAGTGTCAAATGGACTATTCAACGGTCTCCTTACTATGGCAGCAGATAATGGCGAACAAAGAAACGGGGTCTGGAACCAGGCTCAGTATCTCTGAAGAAACATCCACATTCCACCTCACCTCGGCTCGGTGGTGGCGTTGTCCCTACCTCGGCTCATCAGCGGCGAAAAAGTCCGTACCTCAGCGGTGGAGGTGTAGTCCAAAGGAGAAAGGAGGGAAACAGCGGGTATCCTTCTAAATGTTGAGCAGTAAAAGCGCAACAGTCTGTATATCCAAACCGCTTACTCAGCACGGGTAAGCATGCTAACAGGCTAGTAGCCTACTAAGCTACAGTTAGTCTTCAGGATACAGTCCATAAATAAACTTTCAGCCGTCCCACACCTTCCACTTTAAAAGGGTTAGGCCTATTTTAACTTCAAGCTACCTTTGTTAAACAGTTAGTACCAAATAGCCACACCATACAAAGGGAAAATTAACACACGCTGCAGCGGGGCAAAAGCAGACTGCGCCATCCCTCCATCACTCCCTTCTCTCTCTCTCGCCCTCATGCACGCCCTTCTCGGCCAATTACAATTAAAGAAAAAAAAAAAGGTCTCTCTCTATACTGGCCAATTAGAAGCAGGTAAACAAAAATGATACGTCCTTAAACTAGCAGGATAGTTTGTCATACCTCGTGTTGAGGGATGTGTATTTCACACAAACTATAGGCTGTATTCTTAAAGTGATATACTATAAGGCTGAATCCCAAACCACCCCCTACACACTACCCCTTCACTAACGAGTGTCACTCCAAAATTAAGTCACACTCGTAGATATGGAGGGCACTTCCACTGAATTGAAGGGTATGTAAAGGAATGGGAGGCCCTCTTCACTTTACCGGAAAACAGAAAACCTTGTGGCCATGGCAACAGAAAGACGCCCCGTGTACTGTATGGCTGTTGGCTGTTACACTGTGGCAATGATTGTGATGCCCTCGGACAGGAGTTTTAGACTACTTCAATTATTTAAGTGATTCCACATGTCTTTCAATCCGATTACCATCTGACAATTCCAATTAAGAATGAATAATGTTGCCAATTGTGCTCACATTTTATGGTGCCAGGGCTGCACAATCATATCAAACGTCAGCATAGAGTATGATTTGCTTGTTTCGTTTAAATCTTTTAAAACCATGCTTCATGGGATTTTTTGTCCGTGTGACAGAGGTGTGGGGAACAAATGGACACATGCAAGACTTATATTTATGTTGTTTCCTCTCCCATTTAGACGTTGCACTTCCTGCAAATGTCGTCGAAAGCCTGCATCGATGCAGACTCACTGTTTAAGGGCTGAACGGTCCACTTCCCCTCCACACGACATGGTTTGGGATAACCCTTAATATGGCAGACCCTCCGCGAGTACGCGCAAACGGAGGGGTAGTGGGTAGAGAGAGTGTGTAGGGGGCTGTTTGGGATTGGACCTTAGATCTAATACTAACTCTGGGATTTATCCCAGGGTTACATGAATTTTACATTAAAACAAATGATGCTCTCTAACGCTTCGGTTTTTCAGACCTGTATTACAACTGCTGAACTCTACAGTAGCTGGTATGTGCCTAGAAGCTATGTTTACATGTGATCCAACACTTCACTAAGTTTTCTTTAGGGAAGAGGTACGTTATTTCAAACCAAATGCAAGCTGCATTGAATCATTAGTGTTAGCCTTTAAAATTGACCGGGCAGTGTCAAGTGCGTCTAGCTGCCTAAGCTCCTTCTCCATTTCAGTCACGCTGGCTCTTAGTGAAAACTTGTTCATCCTTAGCTAGTAGTGCTTGGTAGGGCGTCATGTCACTCTCTAGTGTTCATAGTTTTTATAGACCAGAAGGACATGGAGCCTCTGTAGGACTTACCTGTAAATACAGATAAAAAAAATTCAGAGTCAGGTTGTTGGCACGGGCAATTTGATACAAATGAGGACGTATATTATGAATGTAGACAGTGTTTTAAGCTCAAAAATTACTTAAAACACGACAGATTGTTCATTTAAAAGAACAACAAAGATAAAAAGTACTGTTCGGAGTAAAGTGGAGGTCTGAGGGGTTCTTCTAGCATAGGAGAAAATATAGAAAAGGCTGAATTCTTTATTTACCTGATGGATGATCACAGACAGTTATAACTCAAAGCCTCAATTAGATTAACTCCTCAAATGACATTACATTACAGCACTAATGTCCATAAACTAAGCAAAAACATGCAATGGTTTAGCAAAGTTCATGACAAAAATAATGGCAGTTGGGAGTCAATAAATAAAAGTAGATGTAAATATAGAGGAGCACTATACTTTATAACCAGGACTTATGTGGATACAGATGATTAAAGTGGTTTATTTTAGTTGATACAGATGTTTAAAGTTTTTATGTTAGCAAATAAAGATGTTTTAGTTGTTATTTTATCCAATACCAATGCTTTTGTAAATGTACCAATATTTCGAAAGTAGTTGTTTTAGCAGATACAGATTTTTGAATGAGTTATTTTGAGGGTTCAGATGTTTTGAGTAATTATTTGACCTGAAACAGAAGTTCAAAGCAGTTATGTAAGCTGATAAAGATGTTTTTAATTGTTATTTTAGCCAATACCAATATTTAAAGTAGTTATTTTACCTGATACAGAAGTTCAAAGTAGTTATGCAAATCAATAAAGATGCTTTTAATTGTTATTTTAGCCAGTACCAATTTTTAAAGTCTTTATTTTAGCTGATAGAGATGTTTGAAGTAGTTGTGTAACCAATAAAGGTGACTTAATTGGTTATTTTAGTGGATACAGATGTCAAAAGTAGTTATATAAGTTCATACAGATATTTATCTCCACCAAGGAGGTTATTTTTTCGGGAGAGTTTGTCTGTCTTTCCGTCTGTCTGTGAACAAAATAACTCAAAAAGTTATAGAAAAATTTGGATGAAATTTTCAGGAAATGTTCAGCATGGGAAAAGGAAGAAGTGATTTAATTTTGGTGTTGATCCAGATCACCGTCTGGATCTGCCATGAGGAAAAATGTGATTTTCGTGAACAACTATTATTTAACAAATATTAATGTTAACTTTCTTTTTGTATTTCTGCAAGTAGTTGATATTAAGGTTTTTTACCTTTTAGGAGTATTTTTTATCATATAATGAAATATTCCTTGACCTCCCCTCACATACCGCAGCTGCAACGATGACAACTGTCAGAGAACCAGACTTAAGATTTGCTATTTAATGAGGTAAGATGAAACTTCTTTGTTTATCTTTACTAATGTTTCTCCTTTTCAGTTCTTTTTAATGTTGCAGTGTGACGGACCTCCCGCAGTCTATTAGTACCAGAGATTTATGTCTGTCCTTTTAAAGCTCTTTACTATGTTACGTGTATTTGAAGGTCTTGATTTTATGTATGTGTTTAATCTGATGAAGACTTTTTGTGAGGAAAATGTTTTTTCTGCAGAGTGAGGTTACCATCCAACAATTAGGCTACAAGTTACGGGAAAAGTTGTCAGAGCTTCCTGAACAGGGACACGAGTCACACGGCACTAGTTAACAGGTCATTCTTTGGGCAAGTGATTCAAAGCAGTGCCCCCCCTCCCTTTCATTAGAGCCCCCTGAGGTTGTGACTATGAATGGTTGAACCCCACTGACCTACACATAAAAATGAACGTATTGCTGTGCACAATAAAAGACAGTTTTAATCTTGGTTTGTTTTTTATCATGGATAAAACCAAAGTGTACCAAAAAAATAAAAAACAAAAAAAAATGCCAACTGGCACGGACTTATGCAAAGTCTTTTAGAGAAAATAGGCCCTGACTGTGTTGTGGATTTGGATAAAGCATTAGTTTGGTTTTATGAAGTGGGGTTGCTTGAGGCCTATGGCACTACTGAATATGAGTGCCAATAAAGAAAATTTTGAGCTAAAGTATGTCACTGGGGTGAGATATCCAAGTGTGTTCACATTGTAATGCGAGGTGACCTGAAAGTGTCATTTCTGACCCACTTTTAGGTTAAAACAACTCAAAACTATGTTGGCTGGCAATAAGCCTCAATAAGATTCTTTACAGTGTTTAGCATTTCCTCTATGAGCCCTCAGTGTTTAGAACTATTTTGTGAGGCTGCAGAAGGCTACGCCCTCTTTAGATCAGGTCAGAGTGATGTACACATTGATATAAATTTTAAATTTTGATTTGTTTTAAAATTGGACATCAGGACTCCAAGCTGCAGTGACAGAGCGTTGTCTTTTATCTATCAGGACAAAGGCACATGACTTGAAATCAAAGAGCTCTGATGAAAGGTCCAGAAAAACTGCGTTACTAAATCACACTCGTGACAACAACGGACCTTTAAGTTTGTGAACGTATGCTGCATTCCATTAACCTCGAACTGGAAAGTGGGAGAGACGTCATCTCCGAGTTATTAGCGTTCCAGTTACAAAGTTGAAAATAACATGCCGATCTACCAGGCTATTGTTCGCCATTGTTAGCTGTTATTAGCACGCCCTGCATTGTGGTTCACAAATACCACATGCAGAATGTAAATAAAAAAATGGCAGCATTTCTATAAACATAAGTCAATAATACCATGTATACAGCTGATTTAGTCAGAACTGCAGATTAATGGATTATTACAGAAGCTTTATGAAAAACTGGGGGTAGCCATCTGCAATTGTCAACCCGGGGTTGGTTAGGTTTCCTCGATTTCCCAGTAGGAAATTCTGACTTCGGGGGGCGTTCCGGTTGTAGCTGAAAGTCGGAATTTACGAGTTCCATACAAACTGTTATAAGAGGTTTCTTAATCAACATTAAAATTCTTAAACTCAACAGCTGAATTCAGGCCAGTGTTAACTGCTTTTCTGATGGAAGTAACATGTCAGTTATTGGTTCTTGAGGTTCCTTACATTTCTGTTTCTATCTTGACAAGAGAGAGAGAGAAAAAAGAGTTTTACAGAAACAATCACAGAAAAGCACAGCTCTATGTTCCTGGTAATATTGCTATATTTAGTGCTGTCATTCCCCCAGGCCACCAGTTGCCCACCCCTGACATAGGCTGTTATTGACAACCTCAGAGCTGCCAGAGGCTCTGAAATACTCCACTGAAACACACCACGTGCTGCTTCAGGTTCATTGTGTCCTCATGTCTTCAGGTACTGGATAGTAACATTCCCCGCTGAGTTCAACCTGGACTTGGGTCTGATCCGGATCACAGAGGAGTTCAGAGATGTGGCTGCTCAGCTCGGCTGTGAGGAGCATTTCAAATTCCTCGACATCTCCACCATGTAAGACCACAAACTCATCCAGGAGTTACCTTTATGTTTTGTATCAGCAAGTAAACTTGTATTCAGTCTTAGGCTACATCCACAATGCAGCTGGATCCTGATTCTTAGGCTGAGTTTACACGGACACTCCTGACCTAAAGACGCAAAGGTTTGTCCTTTGCAGTTTTAGAATTCTTCTGCATTCAGACGATGACGCTCGGAGACGAGTTAATCCACTGTAGTATGCATGCTGGTTCAGTAAATGGTGGTGTAGGTCTGCAGAGAGGCAGTGCTGCTACAACACAAGTACAAAGAAGAAAACCTTTTCACAAACAACAATGGCGAATAGACACACAGAGACGCAGGAGTTTCTTTTCTGGACAATAAATCAGTTTGGACAACAAATCAGTTTGGATAGTTTGTCTGGCTCACACACATTACTCGGCAGACGGCCGAAGCTGTTGTTGTTCCTGGTATCCCTTCATGTGAAAGAGTACTGAGCATGCGGTGACGTCAGCGTTTCACCCTGAAATGCTCTGATACAGGTTTACACAGAGCTGCATGGAGAGGGGATTAAAAGCTTTCCACTCTGGAGCCTGTTTTCAAAAGTTTCAGTTTTCAGACGAAATGCAATGCGTTATCATCTAAACGCAACGGAAATTTGTCGGATTTGACAGTGTTTTGGCACAGTGTAAACGCAGCCTTAGTTGCAATCTGACTATTTTGAGTGGTTGTTCACATTATAGTTTGAACTGCTGTGAGACTGAAGTATGAGCTGTCTGAGGCCCTGAAGTGACCCACATGCCCAGGGGATGATGACTTCATATACAGCTCACTGTGTTTACCAAATTAAAAGTAGATGCTTCACTTTTCAGCATGTTTATATCAGTTTTAAAGTTTTTGTGCATTCGAAGCTGACAAAGTTCGAACAACCTGAAAAGGAGAAAATGAAGATGAAGAGAACAGACATTTTAGTGATTGAGGAGCAGTGGCTGCTGCCTCTGTTCAGAGGTCTGTGTGGATGTTGGGATTGTGAATGAAGAGCTTCACTGATACAGAGTTCATTTACAATTGCTTAGTCCATTGTTTACATTCCACCTCATTACTTCAGTGACATAAGCTGCATAACATGTGAAATGACTGTTCAGAGTGAGGTGGCTTTGAAAAACATCAGACGTATCTGATTTAGGACCACGTGGAGCTTGCCGAGGTCTGATCAGGTTTGTGCCATTTGCACTGTCATAAAAAAATCAGATTTGAGTCCCATATGGGCTTTAAGTCGGGTTTTGGACACTTTGTTGACATTTTAGTCATCATCCTTGGTCTAAAAAATAGAGAAACAATCCTGATTAACATTTTAACTCTTGGCGAGAGAGTTAAACCTACAATATATCAAGGAAAAACCCCTGGATAAAATTTACTGTACATTTTTACTATGCATTTGCAGCGCGAAGTGCTGATAAGTAACAGCAGGAAGGTTACCGGTTCGACACTCTGAGTCCTGTTGGGCATTTCTATGTGGAGTTTGCATATTCTCCTCATCCATGCACGGGTTCCCTCAGGGTATGGTTTACTCCTACAGACTAAAAAGGCCTGTGATCTGTGACAACCAGTCCAAGATTAACCCCAATGTTGCTGGGATAGTCTCAAGCCCCCACAGACCCATTCTGGCTTCCTCTCACAAACCAAAATCATGCTCATTGGGTTCATTGGTGACTCCAAAATTCCCTAAGTTATGAGTGAGTGTGTGAGTGGTTGTCTCTCTATGTTGCTTTACATTTGGCTGGTGACTATTTCAGGGTGTACCCTGTGTAGCCTGGGATAGGCTGCAGGCCTTCTGTGATAGATGATGGATGAATGGATGGAAACACCTGTGTATGCTGTGTTTTTTAGATCAGACCACTCACTTTACCTCAAATATTCCCTCAGTCAATAAACCCAGATGAGTCCTTCTTTTTGAGTTTTGTCAGGGTGTGTAATTCCACCATGGTGACTTTAAATGCAGCAGAGTCATATTGATCTGAAAAATAATCCCCCAGCAGCAAAATTAACAAAGTGTGCATTGACATCTCTTGATCAAGTTTTTTTAAGTCTACGGTGAGCTCTTGACTAGTGTTGTCATTTCAGTCCATCGTATGACTGGATGCGTAAGCTGACCCAGCGGAAGAAGCAGGCTAAGAAAGGAAAAGCCTCGCTGCTGTTCGACCACCTGGAGCCCATGGAGCTGGCTGAACACCTCACCTTCCTGGAGTTCAAATCTATCAGGAGGATATCAGTACGTCCGCAAACAGATAAATAATGTCACTAATACTTGATGAAATAAATGCAAAAAGAAGGTTAATTTTAAGGACATATTGTTTTGTATTAACTCATTTTTTATGTGTATTTAACTCACAAATGTATTTATCCTTTTATTACATTAAATGAAAGACCCTCAGAGTATAAAACATCTGATCTTTTCTGATAAATGGAGGCATTTCTTAAAAACAGGACAACACAACATTTGACACATGTCCTGCTCCTCGTCTGAAAGAGCCATTGTGCTTTTGGATACCCCCTCTAATGTGTTTGACATGTCTCCCTGTCATGATAATAGATAACTGTTATAATAACTGCATAATACAAAAAGTCTGCCACCTCAGGTGCGTACTGTGCACCTGCCAAATTACCACTGCTCAGGGTGCGCTTCACCTGCACCGAGAATAGACCAGGTTGGAGTTTGTGAGTTTTCAGCACACCTTCCGTGCAGTGTTTTGGCATGAAATTGTCACTGCGCCAACCTGAATCTGTTGACACCTCCCTCTGGTGGACCGCCACACCCATCCCGGTACAGCTGGTCTACCAAAGTGCCAAATTGGCTGCCCATGGCGGTGCGCCGGACAAAATTACCACTGTGCAGAGTGCGCCAGGCTCTGCCATCCTGCGCTGCGCCAGGAAATTAGGGCCCTTTGTGCTTACTTTTTGTGAGATTCTGTAGTTGCCTCGAGTTTCAAACATAAGAAGAAGACAGTACAAGAATGCAAGCGAGCTAACAGCAGGAGCTGTTATACTTTATTACCTATGTTGCCTACTGTATTTACTTATTTCTAAGAGTGTATTCAATTATGGTCAACTAGTGTGCGGGTACTAGTGAACCAAAAATTGTCACTAGTAGAACAAGTAGACACAAAACAGTCTACTCATAGTACTAGTGAACATTTATCAATCTATTTGAGAACTAGAAAAGCTGAACTATGGTTGATATCACCAATATCAAATTTATGCCTAAATTGCTTTCCATAGTTTTGTTTATGGTTTGGAAATATAAATAAACAATGAAAGTGCTCGTATTAGGGCCAGCAACATTCCCATGGAGTTGTGAGAGATAAACATTTACAGCAGAGATGACTCCACCACATAGCCTAAAATGCACCATGGCATTCCCAAGCGAGGATTGCACACACATCCACAGGTATTTGCAGTGAAACTCCCATGAAAGGACAATCAGGTTTTCAATGTTTGATAATTAGACTTTCTGAACATAAGTAATTGTGAACATTCTCTCGCAGTCTTCAATTTTAAATATCTGAACCCTTGGCAAGACAAAATAGCAAGTTGAGGTTCCTTTCACTGGAACTAAGGGGCCAAGCCCAGCTCCTGAAATACACCCCCACACCATAATCCCCCCTTCCCCAAATTTTCCACTTTGTACAATGCATTCATAAAAGTTTTCTTCTCCTGGCAACTGCAAAACCAGGATTTATCCACCGGGTAGTAAGAAAGAGAAGCGTGATTCATTCAGAGAACCTGTCTCTGCTGCTCTAGAGTCCAGTGGCTGCTGTCGTTCCTTATCACTTCCACTTTGTTAGAACACCTCTGGCAGTTGATTGGAGAGTGTTTAGTCGTGAGGACATTTCCTGACTGGACTTATTGCTCAGGTGGCAGTCTGTATGCTGAAGTGCTTGATTTTATACACCTGTGGCCATGGAGGTAATGTGAACACGTAGAATTCATTGATTTAGACGTGCGAGTCAATACTTTTGGCAGTATAGTGTATTTAAAGATAACTCAGACTCAGTTATGTCTGTATAGAATTGTAAAATAGAGGTTCAGTGATTTCTAAAGAGGAAGATCTTCGAGGTTAAAGATTATAATAAGATTAGAATAGACTGAATGTTAAATACCAAATCTGTTTCTCTTTGTCACCAGTTCACAGATTACCAGAGCTATGTGATCCAGAGCTGCGTGGTGGACAACCCGACTCTGGAGCGCTCTATTTCCCTCTTCAATGGAGTGTCGCAGTGGGTCCAGCTCATGGTGCTGAGCAAGCTAACGCCTCAGACCAGGGCAGAAGTTATAACCAAATTCATCCATGTGGCTCAGGTAAGGCAACTGTACTCAAGTTCTCCAGATAAAAGGAAAAGATTGTTTTTTTTAAGTGGGGTTGCCAGTATAGAAACTTGCAAGCTTACCGGGGCAGACGGTTGCCAGTACATAGGAGCACATGGTGCCACCAAAAGCCTCATATTAACCCTCTGATGAGCTCAAACTACTCAAAAAACATTGTTGCTGACCCTGTGATTGGTTGGTGACTGGTCAAGGGTGTGTCCTTCCTCGTGTCTCATGATTGCTGGGATGGGCTCCTCCTGAACAGGGTGAGTAGAATTGACAATGGATGGATTACATTTTTTTTCTTAATTGTGGACAGCGCTAAGCCGAACCTTGGTCAGTCAGGGCCTTTGTGGAGTTTGCATGCTCCCCCAAGCATGTGTGGGTTCTCTCTGGGCACTCCAGCTTCCTCCCACAGACCAAAAACATGCTAATTTTGTTGACTGGTGACTCCAAATTGCCCTTAGGTATGTGTCTCTTTGTGGCCCTGTGATTGGCTGAGTGTACTCGCCTTTCACTCAGTGTCAGCTGAGATCGGTTCAAGCTCCCTGTGATCCAAAGGGATCAGCAGTATACACAATGGATGGATGTGTGGATGGACATTCTTAATTGTTCTGCGTAGACTTTGGCCAAGACTTTGTCCCATGATTTATATCTTTGCTCCTCGCTGCAGATGTACTCTGACAGGACAGTGGGCAGGATTAATGGAGTCATTAAGACACTGATTTATTCATGGAAGCATCGATTGAGAGATAATGAAAAAAACTGGAGCTCGCTTGCAGGATGAAGATACAAGAGGACTGCACTCATCTATAAAGTCTATAAATATTAATGCTCCTCTAATGGAGAGAAGCTCAATGGCCCTTGTTTATTAATCAGCATACAATGAACAACTTAAAATTCATTATGTATACATAACAATGATCACACAGTTGATATGTAATAATAAAAACTACAATCTTAATGAGATTAAAATGTTAATGTGAAGAGATCTATTTAACTTTGTTTTGTTATTTGACGGGGGTTTGGTGTTGATCACTGCAGGCTGATGGCTAAGACGACACATTCATATTCTTTATTGATATGCTGCCTGAAATCACACAAAACAATGAAACCTTATTAGTTCTAATTTAAGAGCATCATTAATATCTTTTCAGTTTAGGTTGAACTATGCATCCATCCATTAGCTGTAACACTCTTACTGTATAGTCTGGAAGAAGGAGCCTCTTCAGATGTTAGCAGGCGTGCAGAGGGACCATAAAAACTGTTACCATACAAACTCCACACAGGGAGCCCTGACAGGGGCTTTAATTCATTGTGTCCTCATTGCTATGAGGACACAGAGCTGCTCACAGCACCACTTTGCAAACCAGTTAAAGTGCAAACCCCAAGTCCAGTGAAATTGTGACATTGTGCAAAGCAAAAAGACGGTTTACAGCTTCGGTGGTCTTAAAAAAACTGTCTGCTTTCTTATCCTCTTCTTTGCTCTGTTGAGGTAACTTTGATTCATTTCCTTCAAAACCCTTATAACCATCTGTGCTCATAACGCGCCAACAGGTTTGTGTTGCTACAGTCTTCCTTTATCAAGTCTGCACCTGTGCAGTCACATGGAATAGTCCATTGCATGAGAAGGGAGGGGAAAAGTCGGAATGGCCATGATAGATTAAGCATTTTGATATATTTTTAAGAGTGTGAATTAGCACTATAACAAAAATAACTGCTTTGAACTGAGGAAAATTGTATTAATAAGTATTTATGAGACGTTTGGAGGCCCCTGGAAATCTCAGGGCCCCAGGCAATTACCCGTGTTTCCCTCATGGTAAATATGCCCGTGGTTGGGAGCTGAGGACTCTTAGCTGTTGAAACTTTGTGGGTGGAATTCTCTCCTGTTCTTGCTTGATGTACAACATCAGCTGCTCAGCAGTCTGAGGTCTCATTTGTCATGTTTTGCACTTCATAAAGCTCCACACATTTTTAGGGGGAGATAACTCTGGACTGCAGGTCAGTCTATTACCTGCACTCTGCTACTACCAAGCCATGCTGTTGTCTTGACACTGACTCTGAAACAAGCAGGGACGTCACATGGGCACTAACACACCCCCATACCATCACAGATGCTGACTTTTGAACTTTGCTCTGGTAAAAGTCTGGATGGTCCTTTTCCTCTTTAGCCCGGAGGACACAACATCTATGATGTCCAAAAACAGTCTGAAATGTGGACTCAGACCACAGCAGTCTTTTCCACTCCACATCAGTCTCTCTCAGATGAACTTGAGTCGGTAGAAGCCATTTTTCTGGCTGTCAATAATATGCAGCTTTTGCCTTGCAGGTTACATTTTAACAAATGTCAATAGGGCAGATAAGAAGAGAGAGTCACAGGCAGCAAATATGTTTGAGTTTAAAGAGGCAAAAGTTGGTTTCTCATCAGTTTCATCTCTGTCCTCAGAAACTTTTGCAGCTGCAGAACTTCAACACTCTGATGGCCGTGGTGGGTGGGCTGAGCCACAGCTCCATCTGTCGACTGAAGGAGACTCACTCTTATTTGGCTCCAGAGGTGATGAAGGTAAACTACTGAAAAAGCGGATCAATTCTGTATGTTTGGTATAAATATATCCTGTGCACATGTTTTATATCAGTCCTCAGATTTTTGCAGGGATGCAAACTTCTTGTGGACACAGATGCTCGGCCCCTCGAAAACTGAACAGGATATAATATAAAGTCTAGTTTAGCAGTAAGCCTTACCCTTACTCAACTTAATGTGCATGTAAACACAATGACCAATGACTCTGATTGACAAAGTAACTGTTGAATTTCTTTCTGATATAAAGACAAATTACCTTTAAGAATGTCCCCTTTGTAAACACAACCCCAACATTAAAAAAATGTAAGGTTTTGGGTTTGTTTGATTTGACTGAGCACCTCAAATACCTTTGTCCTACTCTGTCCTGGTTTGGATTCACTCACTCTTGGGCCGTCCTAATGCAACTTTGATCAGCTCTTAATCTGGACTAAAGGTCACTGGATGACTCTTTTCACTCTGAAACAATTATCTTGGTTGCACCTGGATGTGAACTTCTGTAGATGTTAAATAACAAACAGAAATAACAAACAGAAAAAAAACAGAAATCAGAGGCATGGTTAAGCATTGTTATTTCACAAGATGTTTCCCTCCTGATTCAGATCTGGAGTGAGATGACAGAGCTGGTCTCCTCCAACAACAACTACTCCTGCTATCGAAAAGCCTTCAGTGAATGCCAGGGCTTCAAAATCCCCATCCTGGGGGTGCACCTCAAAGACCTCATTGCGGTGCATGTAGTGTTTCCTGACTGGGTGGATGATGGTAATAAGGTGAACCTGGTGAAGATGCATCAGCTCTACGTGACCTTCAATGAGCTGATGTCGCTGCAGAGTGCAGTTGCCCAGGTGGAGCCAAACATGGACCTCATCTACCTTTTAACGGTGAGAAGCTGGATTAATCCTCTAGGTGCACTTTGGAGATGTTTGTCTGAAGAGGTCATTGTTACCTCCATCAGGGAGTTGATGTTGTTGCTAGAGTTTGACCGTTTGTCTGTCCGTCTGTAAGAAAGTTTACTACAATAGTTCTCAGGTGGTGATCCAACCAACATTAAGATTTATTAATACTGAGACAGGGCAGTTTTCCACAGTTTTGCTAATAAATCATCTAGGAATGTTGGAAATGATTTGGCAGAGGTTTGAGCACTTCTAGTGTCTCTTACATTTATTTTGGCTGTATCGCTTTGTGATCATTTTTAGAGGACATCAAATTTGGGAATTCCAATTTCAACTGTTGTAATGGGTCTTAGAAACTGTGTCTACATATTACCCAAACTGACTATCAATAGCAAAAGTTAGTACTTTTAAAAACTGGTGTAAGAATATTTAAACACTTGAATTTGAGAAATTGAATATTCAGCCTTGAATAACATAAAACATTGTTGTTTGTTATAATTTTTTTAACACTTACATGCAAGCATGGTGACGGAATCTTAAAGCATTTATGTAACTAACATAAAATTAGTTTTCTTTGTGCTTAATTATAGGGTGCTTGGGATTTTTCATAGTAATAACCCCCCAACCCCCTGTGTTAACATAACTCAGATTTTCCTTTTCACTCACTATTTGAAATCCATCAGAGTTACAAATAAATTATTAGAAAAGGTTAAAAAATACACAATTCAAGTAAGACCGTTGTTTGAGGGACATGAAGCCTGTGCCGTGTCCAAGTGCCTATTGGTGGTGGAAAGTTAAGCAGATATAAACAGACTGTTTGTAGCATGTGATTATACCGCAATGTTTTTGTGACTTATTTTGGTATCATATTATCTACTTTTAAAGTAACTGTAATATTACCATGTTCAGATATTCTAACTTAATTATATAATAGAAAAGTGTTTTTACACTGTAATATTTTCTGTACTTTTAGAGTAGATTACTGAAAAACATTCTAAGTGAAAGTTCTTCACACTGCTAGCTCATGTACTCCAGAGCTCCTCTTTACTTGATACCAGTTTCATCAGGTTTAAATGGAAGAAAATGGTCTCATTACATTTTAATATCCACTAAAAGGGCTTTAACAAACTGTGTCATACATTCATCGATCTTTGATACAATCATGTTACACGTTCTGTTCATTCATGCTTGAAAAAGAGGCATTTTAGAGCTAACGTTCAGCCAAGACGAGTTTATTTCACACAAGAACATGACAAAGTCACTCAACCTCCCAGTCACCCTCCTCTTGCTTGGAGCATTTACCGTAATGGCTCAAATACAAGAGCACTTCATATCTTAGAGTATCTGCCTTGACCATAGTCTCTCTTGTCTGCCTCCTTCATGTGCTGCCCTCCTGCCACAGCGCCCCCTGCAGGCCTGGACCACTTCGGTTGTTGTTCTTGGTTTTGCAGCATTTCTTCCCCTTGAGGCTATTTCCTCTTATTGAACTACGTTGAGACGTTGTAGGCTGTTTTCTCTCAGTTGCCACAGTAAATTTCACATTTTTGTGTAATTTCAAAGACGATCTTTGTGTCTTCAGCTTTCTTTAGATCTGTACTACACAGAAGATGAAATTTATGAGCTGTCGTTACTGAGAGAACCACGCAACTCCAAATCTGTGGTAAGTTTAGCTGATTTATTTTTACTTAATGTCGATAATCATCAGCAGACATATATCAAAGCACACAGTGGTGCAAGGGGGACATATATTATGTGGGTAATCCAGGAAGTTTCAACTAATTCTGTGGGATTTTTCACTGTTTTTTGGATCTGATAAATTAGATCTTCAGGCAAACAAAAAAATGCAATGGTTACACATTTCATTATCACAATAATCTTCCTTCCTTTCATATATTTTTAAAGCTAAATTTAACCATCAACCTTAAAATGCTATTATTTTTATTTATGTTATTATCACTTAAATAGTATTTATGAGAATTAGGGCCATTTTAGAAAAAATCTGTTTAAAATATTAAGTTATGAGAATAATGTCATTATGTTACAGGAATAAAGTCAAAAAGTAAAAGGAATAAAGTCGAAAATTTCTGAGAATATTCTCATTAAGTTACATAAGTAAAGTCAAAACTTACAAGAACAACATCACTAAGTAACAAGAGTAAAGTTGAAAAGCAGCAGAATAAAGTTGAAAAGTGCAAGAATAATCTCACAAAGTTATGAAATTAGAGTCAAAAGTTACGTGAAGAAAGTTGAAAAGTCACAAGAGAAATGTCGTAACGTTACGAGATAAAGTCTAAAAGTTTAGTGAAAATTTTAGATCAATA
Organism: Scarus forsteni; assembly: GCA_036419115.1. NCBI lineage: Eukaryota > Metazoa > Chordata > Actinopteri > Labriformes > Labridae > Scarus > Scarus forsteni. The sequence continues at coordinate 4,453,829 of JAZDUH010000347.1, read as the reverse complement.
AAGCATACCTTAATCAAGAAAACACTCTCATGTCATTCTCTCTGCAAAGGCTGATTGCTGCTCTTTTTTCACAGGACAAGTTGGTGCTGGTGACTGTGTCTAAAGTGTATAAATTACTGTTAATAAAAAAAAACACTCAAAACTGCCTGCATGAGGATACCAACATTTTATGCTCTTTTTAGTGGTTCTTTAGCAGCAGTGCTTTTAGACACACAATAAGACTTTAAAGTCAAAAGCAGGGATATCAAAAATTCATTTTATTTATTTGTACAAGACAGTGAAATGTTGTTTCATCAAGAACCTTATTTCAGGAATTAATCCTTCGAAGCCATTCTAAGATCCCATAGACTTTCAGCCATGGGGAACAAGAAGTGCTAAATGCTAACCTCCCTCTACACTTTTGGACACTGCACCTTTTTGATCCATGAATAAAAGTCAAGCCAAGCACACTTGGCAAGCAGACTGATCTATGTCCTTGCATCTATCTTTAAAGCCTACCTCCCCAACCACTCCCAACAAGCCTCTGGCCCCACTGGACTGGGCCTCCGGTGTCTCCACAAAACCAGACCCCTCTGTGGTCAACAAACACATAAGGAAGCTGGTGAATGTGAGTGAGTCTGTTCATCTACAGAGACAGTCCACAGGTTGGACGTTTGGAGTAATCTGCCTCTTCTCTCTGGGAAGTCTGTTTTCAGGAATTATGACCATGACCACGATGGATACATTTCTCAAGAGGACTTTGAGAACATTGCTGCTAACTTCCCCTTCCTGGACTCCTTCTGTGTTTTGGACAAAGATCAGTGAGTGTGCAGCAAGATCAATAAAAATGATGTTTAAAGCTAGAAAAGCACTCTGAGAGCACAGACTCCGCCACCACCACAGTCCTCACCCATATTGTGATTTTCACCATAAATATTAGTCCTACCTTTATTTCATCTAAATATTCAGATTCCTTGACCATGAAAACATACCATTAGCAATTGGATTCAAAAGAAATCTATTATGTTCAGTAGTTTTTCACGAAAATCTCATTTTTCGTAGTGGCAGTTGTCTTCTGGAGATTCTAGATTCCATAGTATCTTGGCTATATTTTGGCATTTGTTGCACGTCTATGCCTTTATTTGTTCCCTTGCTATGACGAAAATTCCAAGGATATCTAAATTTTTCTTGTTCTGGTTCAGAGAATCCGGAATTTTGCCAGGATCCAGATCAGTCTTTTGTATCTTGTAGATCCTGTTAGAAATTTGTCCTGTATTTTTTTTCCAAATGGTCTGACTATTTCTGGTGGAGTAATATACACAAATGCCGAAAATGGTCCCATCTCACAATGGTAAAGAATCCTTTAAAAAATCCCTGGATCCAGACAGTGATCTGGATCGCTCCCAAAGTCAAATTCTGGACATTTCCTGAAAATTTCATCGAAATCCATCTGTAACTTTTTGAATAATTTTGCTAACAGAGAAACAAACAAACAAACAAACAAACAAAAAAACCATAGCCTCCTTGGCAGAGGTAAAAATCAGCTTAGTTTAAGGCTGGAGATACTATACCTGCTGTTAAAAGGAGCTAGAGGCCCATAGTGCTGGTAAATATGAGAGCCAATGGAACCTGTGAGCTTTGTCCCTGGGGGAGAGATCCAGAGGTGGACAGTAGCAGCTGTTGTTTGTGTAGTCCTAACCAGTAAAACTGGCACTACAGACACAGTGCTTTGTCACACTGTAGAAGGGTGAGTCCTGATGTCCATATTTAAGACAACAAATTTAGCAAGGAGAGTTAACCCTCTGGATCCCAAACCCGCCAGCGGGTTCAAAAACGCCCTTATTTTAAAACGACTGGCATTTACAAACCGTTTGTCCTATTAAAAAGCCGTAAAAAGTGGCGTTTTCGTCAGATTCTCAAGTTTCCGAGGGTACCTGAATGTATCACACATGACGTCGGCAACATTCCGAACAATGGCGGAAAAGACCGACGATTTTCCGCGACTGCCGTCAACATCGCATTTATTCACAGGTCTACTTCAAAAATCTGCAGAAAATAAACCGTTTGCTCTAGCTCGATTCTGTAAAAAAACAAATAATTTTACACATCTTACAGCTTTCAACAAGCCTTGAATGATCGATATACGTCCTGTATTTACTTCTAAAGAATTATTTGAATATTGCCTTCCATTTGCCTGGTGTCATTTCAGCCTCTGTCTGTTCATCACCAATCAGCATGCTCCATACGTCAGCTCTGTGTCTCCAGAGACTGTTTCAGGGCAGCAGGACCCCCCGAAACAGTTTCAGGGGGTCCCTTGAAACAGTTTCAGGGGAGTCCTGTCGCCTTGTACATAGTTATTCACAGTTTTCATTGTTCTGAAAATAAATATTCAGAAAATTTCACTGTCCATCTTTCTTTATAGAATAGTTTCTTGCATTCTGGTTATGTTATATTGCTGTGAGACATTGTTGAATTATATCTGGCTTCAGCCCTAGTTCTCCTGAGCACATAGAGGTGTAGAACTTGATATTGCAGTGAAAAATGAGTCCACAGTGAGTAAAAATGTGACAGAAGCAAAAACGGCCTAAAATTCCAATCAACTTATAAGGTCCCAGAATGTGTAGTTTCTGTAAAGGTAGAACGACACCACTTTTTTCCTGTGTTCCTTATGCTTGAGGGTACCTGAAAGTGTGTTGTATATACTCCCACCTTATTTTTAGAATTTTTTAAAATCAGAAAAATTAAATTTTCGTTTCTCTTTTTTCTGATGATTTACAGCCTTTAAATTTTGTTACACTGCATGAAGACATAATTGAGTTATATCAGCTTATAGCCATGGTTGTCCTGAATCCATAGAGGTGCTGGACTTCACTTTACAGAGAAAAATGAGACCACAGTGAGCAAAAATATGACAGAAGCAGAAAACGCTCAGAAATGGCTTGGGATTCAGAGGGTTAATGAGAAAAGTTAGTCCTTGGGTGCTTCACAAAGGTGTTAACACAGGGGCTTTGTCATGGAAAAGTTAAACCCTGTAAAGAATCATACTGTAGAGCGTTGTCAAACTATTGCAGATTTTTATTCTAAACCTATAAGTGTGTTAAATATTAAGCTTCTGGTGCTGTGTACAAGCTACTGTTTGCCCCTGATATCTCCTCCAGGGTAAAAGCTCACAAGATCCTTTATTGGCTCTCGTATTTAGTATTGCCATGGACCTCCAGCAACCCCACATTAAAAAACCTATACCAATGCTTTCACTACACAAACACATACCTATGATGGCTGCCATGCTGTTGTATTGTTTCGTACTGCCTTCAGAGTCCTTAACAACTGACTGGAGTCTGCGGATTATCTCAGTTCAGTTTGCACAGATAAAACACAATATGCATGTTTACAGAACTTTACAGAAATCCATTTCATTCATTTAACAGGGATACTTATCTTTTATACATATTTATAATTGAAACCCATCTTTATCTTGTTCCCGTTTGTACAGTGTTGAGGAAATTATGATCTGCCTATGGAGAGTCAAAAAACAAGACTGAAAAGTTAGCAGTGCACCAAGTCTTTATTCTCATGAGAAGGAGACAATATAGAGAAGCACACGGCAGAGAGCAGTTCAGAGTATTGTCTCACTGACACTAATGTGACTCTGCCTTATATACCATCTCTAGGCGGCCTCTGGCTTTGGGAGAAGGAGACAAAACATCACAGAACTCCTTATCAGCTGTAAATTGGGGTGCAATAAAACAGATGGAGATTCTCCTCAGGAAATTACTTCTAGGTGTAACCTCCAGTGTTATTCCAGATGTCTTTCTGACCTCTGTGCCCAGAGGGGAATTTTTACAGTGGGGGTAAAACAGGAGAGGTCATCAGGTCATTCACACAGCAGTACAGTTGAAGCTACAAAATTGATCAGGTAAATAAGAAATGTATGCAAAATTTCCACCACAACAGTATTTTCTTGCTGCTATTATAAGTATTTTTTTTCTTGCTGCTATTTAAATCTTGTTGTTTTCTGTGTTCTTGTCATTTATTGTGGACAGTTGAATAGAAATTTCATTGTGAAGGGAAACATGTTTCGTCATATGCAAATAACAATGAACACTGAATCTTGAAGTAAAGAATGTGTCCTGACATTGTCTCGCTGAAATAAGCACGGATGTCCCTGAAAAAAACATTGGTTAGATGGCAGCATTTGATGCTCCAAAATCTGTATGTACCTTTCAGCTTTAAAGGATCTTTCACAGATGTGTAAGTTACCCATGCATTGGGCACTGACACATCTCCATACCATCACAAATGCTTGGTTTTGACCTTTGCTCTGGCAACAGACTGGATGGTCTGGTGTCAGTCATGACACTCACCTGTTTTCATTTAACCTGTTCACCTGTGCAGGTGTCATTGAGCATTCCTCAACTTTCCTAGTCTTTTGTTGCTGTCCCAACTTTTTAAAAACAGTTTACAGGCATCAAATTCAAAATGCATAAATATTTAGAGTTTGATGAACAATAGAGTTTATCGTATGAACATGAAATATGTTGTCTTTGTAGTATTTGGAATTGAACAGAGGTAAGAAAGGATTTGCAAATCACTGTATTCTGTTTTTGTTCATTTTAATTTTTTACACAGCGTCCAAACTTCAGGGTTTTGTATTTAAATGGCTTATTCATTTCCTTTCTTGTTCTCCTCCTCCCTCTCCCTCTCAGAGATGGACTGATCAGTAAAGATGAGATGATAGCCTATTTCCTTCGGGCTAACCCTCTGCTCCAGTGTAAGATGGGTCCAGGTTTTATTCATGATTTTCAGGAGATGACGTACCTGAAGCCTACCTTCTGTGAACACTGTGCTGGATTTGTGAGTATCAGTCACAAGACTGTTTTAATTATATATTTATTTATTGGTTTTAAAGAGGGAACAGTGATATTAATATTAATGAACATTTTTACAAATGTAAATATGCCAGATTTTTGCCTTGGGCTAATTTCCATCTGCAGACCCCCTGGCAGGTTGATGGTATCATATACATACAAGACACTATGCAGACTAAATACAGTAGGACAAACCCAAGGACAGTAGACAAGTAAAAAAGAAACTGAAACATATATATGCACATCCTGCCATCACACAGAGTCCATCAAACATTTATCAAATGCAACTTCTATTGCACCAACCGCTATTGCACTGAATGTTATTGCACAGATTTATATTACACAGACCCAGTTTATGTTGCACAAATCCCTATTGCACCAACATGAGCAACTTATAAGTCACACATGCTCACATGACTGCGCTTCTCTCAGCCACAGTTTTAGCTGTTTCTTAAATGTTTGGAGACTTGGACAGTGCCTCACTGATAAAGAAAGACTGTTCCAGATCTTTGCACCCTGGACTGACAGGATGTTTTGAGAGAACGCTGTTCGTCTTAGTGGAAGTTCACAGCCTGCTCTGACTGTGGCCCGGGTCACTCGTGACCACGGATGGATTTCTGCTTGATGAACTCATCATTGTAGGAGGGGCCAAATGTTGTTAAACTTTATAAATTAAGCAGGATGATTTAAATAATTTAAAATTTGAGAAATTTAGTAGATTATATTTGTCGAGTATTTGGCAATGATGGTGAGAAAAAGGTGTCTTGTCTAAAATTTTCAGTGCCCTTTTGGAGCATGATTCAATAGGTTTAATGACAGAGAGGCCAGTGTAGGACCAACTGGTGATACAATACTCAGTATGATAGAGTATCATTGAGTGGAGAAATGTAAGTGCTGCTTTATCAGTCAAATATGCTCTAATATGTTTGAAATTACGGATATTAAAATTTATATTGTGACTGTGGACATTGACGTTATACTGATGGCCCACTCTGGTCACTCTGGTCACATGCTGGATGTCTGTTTGTTTTTGATGCATGGATCGTGATGATTTGCTCATTTAAAGGTGAAAAAGTCACATCTTATTCATGAAGATAATCATTTGTCCTTTTATTGTTGGATCTTCAGCTCTGGGGAATCATCAAACAAGGCTACAAGTGCAAAGGTAATGAATTAATTTTAACAGCTGATCTGATTGTACAATAAAAGTTTAAAAGCAGCAGTTTAAAGAGACTGTGAGGAGTTTTTAAGTAATTACAAAAAAGTCTCACTTTTAGATGTATGCCTGATCGAAATACACACTTATCGATGAGTTTTATAGCATCTAAATAGGTTTTCTATAAATGCTATTCTTTAGCCTCCTACAGGGCTGGACTGGCCTGGATACTCAACTTCAGGAACAAGACAATTGAAACTAGAACAAATTTATATTATTTTTTTATTTATATTACACGTCTGAGAGCGCCGGGCTGTAAGTAGCGATATATAGCCGTCTACAACTACGATAACAACTTTTCCCCGCATTGCTTGTCGTCACACATCAAAAACTACCGCTACGTAACTAGAAACAGATACATTACCTCGTCTCTTTGCATCCTGTAAGTTGTTGAAAAAGAAGTTGTAAAGCAATGCAGAGTTCCGACAAAGATCCATGCTGCATTTACCACAACAAACAAACACATTTGGCTTCACGTCTCCGGTGCATTCAAGTTGTAGTCAGAAGTAGGAATTTTGAGCTCCGAGTGGGAAACTAAAACTGGAACGTCCCCCGAAGTCTGAATTTCCTACTGGGAACTCTGTGAAACCTCACCACCCCGAGGTGTCAATCGAAGATGGATGCCCCCAGTGTAAACAGTTACTTAGCTCCTGTAATAATCAATTTATTTGCACTTCTGACTGGAGTGTGTCGCTCAAGATCAGCTGTATACATCGTATTGTTAGATTTATATTTACAAAAATGCTGCCATAGTGATAATCACATTCTTCATACAACAACGCAGGGCGTGCTAACAACAGCTAACAATAGCCTGGTAGATCGGCATGTTTTTTTCTGACTTCAACTGGAACGCCGATAAGTCGGAGATGACGTCCCTCCCATTTCCGAGGTTACTGGAACGCAGCATTATGCCGGCGATAAATTCTCCTCATAGCACCTTTAAATTGGACAAATTGAATTGGTGGATTTATATAAAGGATGTTAAAATAAGTTGATAATTTTAACTCCATGTTTCTTAAACTGGCCTATTAAAAACCTAGTCTTCATATCATTAGGATAAGTCAAAGTGAGCTTTGATAGTTTAAATACTATTGACTGGAAAATTTGTGGTATTGCATCATTTTAAGACCCTACTAATTAAACAGCTCCCCAATATATTGTTTTTATTTTGCTAATATAGTTCCTATGATGCATAATAGATACAAGTTCACTTATCTTTAGGAGTCAGATTAAAATTAATTCCTGTTAAAACTGTTTCAATCACTCTTGTTATGGGTGTTTTGTTTTTGGATATCGGGATGTAAGAGCAAAAAAAAAACACATAAATCCACAGCATATTTTTCTAGCTTAAGTTGATGATAGTCTTGGTGCCAGAGAGAAAGCTGTCGGGGGCCTGATGTGACCCCAGGCCACCTGTGACTGCACCATTAACCTCAGACAGCCAACTTAAAGGGTTGGTTCAGCTGATGTGAGGTGGGGTTGCTCGAGGCCCATGGCACTGGTAAATACGAGTGTCAGTAAAGGAACTTGTGAGCTTTGTACCTAAGGGGGATACTGTATCTGGGAGTGGAATTAACAGTAAAAAAACTACTCCAAAGACTACTTTGGCTCAACAAGTAAGATTCTTTACAGTGTTTCACTTTTCCTCCACAAAGCCCCTGTGCTAAGAACTTTAATATGTTGGGATGTAGGTGTTATGTATCCCTCCACCATCAGCTGGTCAGGCCATCAGAGGAAACAAGAAACACTTCCATCGCTTAAACAGAACTAAAGATGAGCTAATTTGACTCTGGTAATGATGATGTGCTCTTGGTTGTGGGTACAAGAGAATATCTTTATGAACCAGAGTTTGCAGAGGCAGAACTTTGGCAGAGGGAGTCCCAGAAAGAGGGACGGGGAACAAAGGAGCAGGACAGATCACAGGTTACCTGATGGTGAAGATGCATAAACTGTGAGTCCATGTTCACAAACTCAAAGGTTCATTCAATCTCAATCAATCAATCTTTATTTGTATAGCGCCAATTCATAACAAGTGTTGTCTCAAGACACTTTACAATATAGCAAGAACTCTTCATTTTGTGGATACACATATATGCATGGATACATATATACATATAAAATACACAGACATATATATACAAATATATACATCCAACACCCAACATGAATCCATATAGCCAATCATGAATCCCTCCATCATGGCGGCAAGAAAAAACCTTCTGTTAAGCAGCAGGAAATCTTGAATGTGGATCCCAGTCTCATGATGAACAGCAAACCCACACGATGCTGTGTTGGGTGTGAGGGCAAAGGAAGGGAGGTAGGAGGAGACAAGTGGACTAGAATAAGAACTAAAGTTAGTGACAGATCCATGAACCATAGACCTGTCATCTGATTTATTAGAGGTTAGCCTCTTGAGATGCTACATCTCATTTTCAGAAGGGTCCTCATGTCTGAATAGCTGCGATCATTTTATGGTAGTATAACCAATGATATTCTTACTAAAAATAATAATTTATGGTAGTGATGAACTCATGGATGCCCAGACCACAAGGTCATCCCTACCACATTTGTCTCCATCAAATATAAATGTGTTAAAGGCCTCTTGAGAAGTGACATTCACTTTTCAGAGGGACTTCATGCCTATGTGGTGTTAAAAAATAGATACTGTAGATGTATTGATCATGGATAGGGAGATCATGCTAATATCTACATGAACAGCTACAATGATAAAGGGAATGGAATGTTCCTAATAAAATGGCCAACTATGTGTCATGTCTATAATTGTAGTTTTTGAGGCTTCGTGACTCCACAGCAGCAGGCAGTCTCCACCATGGATCCCAGGCCACCTACAAGACAAGAGCCAGAGACGAGTACAGGAGCAAACAAACGGGGCAAAGCAGATGTGGAGAGAGAGAGAGAGAGAGAGAGTGATAGAGCCCAATGTGCTAGATCCCCACCGGCAGTCTAGGCCTATTGCATCTTAACTATGAGTCTAATTTATGAACTAATTTATGGACTATAAGCTGGTCCCTAACTGAAAGCTTTATCAAAGAGGAAAGTTTTAAGTCTAACCTTAAAGGTAGAGAGGGAGTCTGACTCCTGAACTGTGGTCGATAAATGGTTCCAGAGAAGAGGAGCCTGATAACTGAAGGCTCTACCTCCCATACTCCTTTTGGATATTGATGGCACCACAAGTAGGCCAGCATTTTGGGAGCGTAATGATCTAGAGGGGTTGTACGGGACTACAAGCTCTTTTAGAAAGACTGGTGCCTGTCCACTGAGAGCTTTATAGGTGAGAAGAAGAATCTTGAATTCTGCTCTATATTTAATGGGAAGCCAATGCAGAGAAGCTAATACAGGAGTAATGTGGTCTCTTCTTCTAGTTCTAGTCAGTACACGTGCTGCAGCATTTTGGACCAGCTGAAGCGTCTTAAGCGACTTGCTGGGACAGCCTGAAAAAAGAGAATAACAATAGTCCAGTCTAGAGGTAACAAAAGCATGGACTAGCTTTTCAGCATCGCTCCGGGACAGGATAGGCCTGATTTTAGTGATGTTACGAAGATGAAAAAAGGCTGTTTTTGAAGTTTGCTTTAAGTGAGAGTTAAAGGATGAATCCTGATCAAATAGAAAGATTTCTAACAGTTGTGCTTGGTGCCAGACTAATGCCATCTATGGCAGTTAAATCACTAGAAAAGGATTGCTGTCACAAGTGGACTAAGTCCCTCCTTGGCCTAAGTAACACTGCTTCTCCTGGACCTTTCATCAGAGCTCTTTACTTTCAATAAGCCCTCAAATTGCTGTTGGGTGTGTCCTTCTGATCAGTAAAATGGTCACTGCAAACAAAACGCTCTGTCACTGCAGAGAAGTGAGACCTGATGTCCACATTTAAAACAAGACAAATTGGGCGATTTACATCGGTTTGTGCTCCAGTGAGCGCTACCTGACTCAGCCGCAGCCTGCAGCACTCTGACCTGATCTGATCAGGGTGTTGTTGATGGAAGAATACGCTTCTCTTCATCACAAAATAGTTCCACTCACAGGACTTTTGTCAAGGAAAAGTTAAACACTGTGAAGAATCTCACCATAGTGTATCGTCGAGCCAACATAAAAACCTGAACTAAACCTTTAATGCTGCCAAATAAGGACCCTCTCTGTTTTTATTTGGTAATATAACAGAAACCCTTCGATATCGTCTGAGATCATTTGACTTTGCTTAGGTCACTCATAGGCCAGTAGGGTCGAAAGTCTTTTTCCGGTGTTTTTTCAGACCTTATATTGAGTTTAAACGGCCTACTATGATCCTCCTCACCTCATTTAACCTCTATGCCTGAAGTCAAGCTCAAGTTTGTTTGTGTCTTTTGCAGATTGTGGTGTTAATTGTCATAAACAGTGCCGGGAGCTGCTGGTCCTGGCCTGTAGGAAACTGATCCGTTCGAGCTCTCTGGGCAGTGTTTCTCCTGCCAGACTGACCCACAGCTCTCTGCCCAGCAGCCCCACCCTGCCCACCTGCACAGGTAGGTTACTCAAATACAGGTTTCATTTTAATATCTTATGATTATTCTTTTTCTAATCTTCCCTGATTCCCTCTTCCAGATGAAGATGAGGTGTTTGAGTTCCCCTCCGTCACATCAGCTGGTCCTGTTCTGGACCCTCAGTCCATCACCCTGATGACGGGCTCCGCTCAGAGGATCTCAGTCCGTCTGCAGAGGGCCACCACCAGCCAGGCCACGCAGACCGAGCCCCTGTGGCCTGAGCACAGCTGGGGGGCCACAGACAGTGGATCACACACTTTCCCTAAAATGAAATACAGGACTCACAGGAAAGCCTCCAAGAATAAAGGTTTTGCTCGATGGGAGAACCAGAACGACAGACAGCACCAGGTGGTTTCGTCTCAGTGCAGCATGGACCCTCAGCAGAGACCGAGCATCTCAGGAGGGCTCCTACAGAACGGGGTCACACTCAGAAGAAAGGTAAAGCAATTAGTGGGCATGTTCAGCATACTTTGTCATACAGATAAAAGACTTGAGCTTCTTGAGCTTTTAGTCTGTGTTTAGTCTCTACCGAAAGCACTTCAGCGACACAGGTCACATCTGCCCACCACTCACAGAGTTTCTATGTTACTGTCCATTAGGGGTCAATCACACATCCCCACTCTTTCTATATTTTAATTTAAGGTCTTTTGGGTTTTATAGAGGAACATAAAGACAAAAACAGCAACAGACAAACAACAACCCCCCCCCAAAAAAACAAACAAACAAACAAACAAACAAACAAACAAACTAGCAAACAAAAAAACAAACAATAATAACAACAGGGCTCAGACATGTAAAAGAAAAGACAACAATAGACAAAGTGGCGGGTACGCTCAACAGGTCCATACAAGTCATTAAATGAATGACCAGAGCAGGCTCTCATCTTGAAAAGGGGACCCCAAATCCTCAGGAATCCTGCATTTTACCATTTTTCATATACCTGAGTTTTTCTTTGGATTACTGAAGTCCTATTAGCCAGCCATTTCTGGAAGAAGGGGAAGACGTGGAGTCAGTCCACCAGTCATCCCCGGCATTAGAGGCTGTTGCATCGTTGGAGGCAGGCTTTGTGGCCTTTGAACAGCCGGAGATGGCGAGCACAGCCTTTGGATGAAATGTTCTTTTGTTGACTTTAGAGAACCAGTCAAATATTTTGCCCCAGAACACAGTCAATAGAGAACAAAACCATGATGTATGTATAGAGAGAATAATCTTATGCAGCCTGAGTTTAGGATAGTGAGGGCAATGAATAACCTTAACATCCACTCTCTTTTACACCCATTGCAGCTTGGGGTGAACATCGAAGTTTAACATCAGATCTTGGCTCAGACTCTTCACATTTCTATTGATGGTAGAGTGGGTTACTGTACTAAGCCACTGATATCTATCAGTTACATCAGTGATCCTGTTTTTCCCTCCTTGGTTAAACACAAAAAGAGTTGAGCCACACAGGAACTACTTGGGAAAAGACCTGATGCATCAATGTGCAAAATAAACTCCAGTTGGAGTTGTTTTTGTGAACATGAATAAAATTAAAACTGGCTTATGTGACATTCTTGTGTTAAGATCTTTAAAGAAAGTAGGTCTTTAGTTTTCTTGTTGGTTTAGATTATTATAGATTAACCAAGTGTTGAACAACTCAGAGTTGAAAGAGTCTTTAAAGGAGTAGTTTAGGTTTTGTTAAAATGAGATTGCTCAAAATCTAGTAAAGCTCAAGTAAATATAAATGCCACTAAAGCAACTGGTTAATAGTCCAACTTGACTGCTATGTATCGGCTAGCACACATGTCCCACTATCTCCTCTCAGGGGTCGAAATTAACCAGTTGTTTTTTTTGGTAATAATATTAACTTGTGCTCAGGCAGGGCGGCACAGTGGAGCATCAGGTGGTACCAATGCAGGAGGGTTGCTGGCATGGACCCTGTGTCAGTCAGGGCATTTCTGTGTGGAGTTATCCCTAATCTTGGGATAGGCTCCAGCCCCCCTGCAATCCCGATAGGGATAAGTTAAAAGGGATGGACGGATAGATTTTGAACAACCCCACTTCAAAAATCTTAACTATACCTTCAAGATCAGAAAAATAAGCACTAATAATAATAATGATGAAACTTCATTTTCAACCATGTATGGTCAAAATTTGAATTTAGTTCACACTTGTATCTTAATTTTTTTTAATTTTAATTAAATTCATCCAATAAAACAATCCTACTTTAATTAATGTATGTTTTAACAGAGGTAAATGGCATAATATAAACATTGTTTTGATAGTGAACGGGAATGAGTACACATCTGTATAGTTCAATTACATGAACTATGTAGTTAAAGTAGTTATCAGGCACAGAGGATGGATTCAAATGCAGGGACAGTCAGAATGTTCAAAATCTTTCATCGAAGATCAGGTTCAGTACACAAAAAGGCAATCGGCGAAGGCAGAGGTACAAATCTGGCAGGCAAGAATCAGGTAACAAGAATCAGACAGAAGGGGTCAAAACACAAGGAGCAAACTAGAAGAAAGTCTGGATGTATCGACTTGGGTGAGTAGTGATAATCTGGCAGAGAAATGAGGGAACCCCAGAGCTTAAGAAGGAAAGGGGAGTGAGCCTAACAAGACACAGGTGCAACACATTAGGGAGGGGCCTGGTGATCACCGATGAGGGTAAGCAGGTAGGCAGGAACTGAAAGAGATGAGACAAGGATTAGCAAAATAAAAACAGAAAATTCAGAATAATCTAAATAAACTTGACAGATACTGACAGTAGTGATGCATATTTATAGTACTGATCTTAAGTATAGTGTGCAGATACCATAGCGGCACAGGGCCCCTGAAAACTGATTGGCTCCCCATGTGCCCCCACAATATTAAATCTTGTGCTTCTTATTTAAAAATGTCTGACTCTGCCTTTGAGTCCACCAGACCCCAAGACATTAGCAGAACACCACAACATCAAATTATATTTTTCCTCACATGTCACATAAATGCCTGAATACGCGATAAGACAGTCATTATACTTTTCCCTTTCCTCTCCAGGACAGCTGACTTGACCACGGTGGTGATCGACGGTCCTACAGGTCCAGGAAGTCTCTCACAGCCGGGACCATGAGACTCTTTTGTCTGGGGGACATTCTGGGCTGCATGAAGTCTCCTCTCAATGACCTTGAGTTCTCCCATCCTCTGTAGACTCCAGAAAGAGCTGCATAAAGCTGAGAGGGGCGGGGCTTGTGTACAGGACGGAGTTTGTGAGGACTAAGAGAGAGGGTCTCAAACATCAGGGATCAGCTCAGTGGAAGATGGACCACTGTGATGTCTCTATCCTCCTATTCTGCAGGAGTATTTATTGGACATAAGAGGTAGTTCACTGTAAAGTAACTTATGTTTGAGTTATCCAGGATGTACAAAATCTCCACGATTGAAGAGTCAGATGAAACTTTTTTAGACTGTGTAGAATAAATATTTTTATGGACTAATGATGGCCAGTGAATGGAAACACTTTGAAAGTCTGAGTATGAACTGATGGAAAGCTTGTGGTCTCGTCCCCAGTATGAATGATCAGAAAATGAAAAAGGGATGAGAGGATGTGATGATGTTTGTAAGTAAAGTTGTTCAAAAAGGGAAAGTGAAAACGAAAGTGAATATTTGGGGCATCAAACCGCTGGACTATGAACTAAAGGTAAATTATGTTTTAAGTGTTTGTGAAAAGTTGTTTCTTATTCACAACAGTGTTTAACTTGTTGATACTGGCCTTTCACCTCACTTTAGCATTATATGAACCTTTTATGGGTTTAACACTCAAACTACCAGAATCTTCTAACCACTATATTTACATATAGGTAATATTGGCTGCTCATAAAATATCAGCATGACCATAGAATAATAGACAAATAATAGCATATATTGCTCTGGAGAGATGTGATAGGTGATATTTATAACATTTAAAGGTATGTACATTTGTTAGTTAGGCATAATGACAATTACTAAAGCTGAAGTTGGAATTACACACCGTCATATCAGGTTAATTGGTTGATCTAGAATTATTTTTTATTGATAGGAATAAAGAAAAGCCTTTTTACTCTCAGGATTCAATAACGTTAGAGCATCCATCCATCATCTATAACACTTATCCCTTTTGGGGTCATGGTGGGGGCTGGAGCCTATCCCAGTAGACATTGAGTGAAAAGTGGGGTCCACCCTGGACAGGTTGCCAGCCAATCACAACAGAGAGGTAGACAACCACTTCCACTCTTACCTGAGCACAGTCAAGAGTCACCAATGAACTGTAAGCAGGTGGACCATTCCATTTATTTCACTAGTCCATCTGGGAAACAGCCCATAGAAAGTGTTAGGAATGGGCAGAACCTTTGAGAAGCATATCTGGTAGGTGATTGGAGACCATTCCATCAGTCACAGCCATTATGGGCCAATCAGGAATGGAAGATAGTGATGTATCATGCTTGAAATAATCTCTAATAGCCGATTCTTTGAAGTGCATTAGAAGAGCCGGCTCTGATTGAGTGAGGGTCAGCTCACAGTGCTCAACATCAGCTGTGCTCGCAGTAGAGCTTTATTTTGATCGGCCAGCATAGCGGCCACTGGACAATCACATGTGAGGATATAGGAGTGAGTGAGACAGCAGACAGCAGTGAGGAGAGTGTGTGAGTGTGTTGTGTTGTTGTGTAGCAAAGCTATGAGTAACATGAAAGCGAAGCAGCATCTGGCTACAGTTTAAAGATATTGGCATTAAGATTGTTTTTATAACTGAATGAATGCATAAAATTGGGCAATTTAAATACTTTAATAAAACACTAAACACTTCAAACGATCCTTGATGAAGAGCTATTTGGGAGTCAAAAGAGGCGGCTCTCTAAAAAGAGCTGAACTTCCAATCAGGTAATGGAACAGGCAGGTGCTACTGCTGCGATGTAAAGGACAGAAAGCAAACCACTTCGTCAAACAAACTCAGCTGTTAGCTGTTAGCATCTATGCTAATCGCTATTGCCGCAGTCACTTCCTGGGGGGGTGTTTCGCACAGAAACATTTTCTATGTTTCTATGTGCGAAACTTTTAGTCTCACACATAGAGGTGCTCTATCACTTGAAGGGGACATTAAACAAACAAAGGATCACTAACGCCAAGTCAAATTCATATCCATACAAATCAGCCTCTATACCATTTAATGTATCGAATTAGTCTGTGCTACACATTTAATTTTTAATCTACAAGTCCCCAAGAAAGTAAAACAAAACTGTATTACTGTCGATTAACAAAGTCATTCAACATTTAAATTCAAAGTTAATGTAATACTCATCCATTAATTGTATTAATTACCTACAAATTCTTTGGAACAACAACACAGGCAATAGTTTAACTTGCCACACCATTTGAGAATCACTGCACACATAAAAAGGCACAATTATGACCTCTTTAGTTTGTAATGAGGTGCAATGGCAAATGAACAGGTACAGGAAATACTTATGGTCAGAATGACCCCACAGCAGTTTTAGGTAGAAATAACTCTTCTGTGTTTTGCAATATAAGTAAACCACTGACAAAACTGAACTTTGACACATTTAAAATGTAAATTCAGAGTCCTATAGGCACCTTTAGGTTTATTCTCCACAAAATTATAGCTCAACATAAAAGGAGAAAGGTCAAATTGACTGCCTCAGTAGGTCAAGTGTTAACATTTTAAGTTGAAAAATTATAAGTGTTGTAATAATAAGTAATCAAACAGACAAACTTGGTGAAAGACCTTTTTTAAACGTTTTTCTGGATTTATGTGTCAATATTGATTATCAAATCAGCAGTATGTCATTATTAAATGATGCTAATTAGATAACGTAAAGTTTGTATAGCTTGACTTCACTGGATGTTTATTTTTCTATTTATTTGATTGTTTGCGTTTTCTCGTTCATTTCTCTGATGTACCTGTGTCTTTTTGTCTTGTTCAAAAGTGTAATGCCTTATCTGTTTTTATTTTCTAAAGTATAACGTAATATGGAGGTAAATAAAGTTTATTTTTAGATAGCAGCTTAATCTCTCAAACCATCTTTTCTTTTTGTTGCATAAAAACCCCGTTGGTGTAGTCTGTGCCAACATTTGACCAAAATTCTAAAGTATAACCACAAATAAAGCAGTTTGCTCTCAAATAATTTAATATTAAGTGTTAAGACATCGGTGTATATACAGTATATAGGCTGAACACAGTGGTAGTGTTTCATTTTCACTCTGCTTTTGATGAAATGAATGTCTAATAACAAACACGGTAAATGAAATAGTCATTACGGTTTGCCATGATAATAAATCTTATTTTTAATATATATTTTAACCACTTAATAATACAATAAGCTTTCAGTTTCAAAATATAACCATCATTGTTCTGATGCAATGAGTTTAAAGAAGGAAATGAAATTAGTATCACTTAACACACAAGTACTGACTCTGTTTCAAAGGTTGTGATATTAAGTTTGGCATCAGTGCTGGAATAAAAATATTGGTGTTGAGGTGCTGGTTTGGCAGAGTGGTAAGCAACCAGACATTTTTCCTATATGTCTCCTTTGGCCAGGGTTTGAAACCAGCCTGAGGCCCTTTTACAGAATATCCTCCCCTAAACGCTCTCACCCACTTTTACAAGACTTTTCACCATCTCTACCTTATTAAAAGAGAATGCACAAAGATATACATATTGAAAGATGTTGGTATTGAAAAAACAATCATAAGAGGAAAAGATATTGTACTGTACGGTATTTATTGAATATTATTATAATATAATTGTTGTTGTTCTGTTTTTATTATTCCTATCGTTATAATTATGTTGATGTTGTTAATATCATTGTTATTCATTTATTTTTTAACACAAAAACAACAAATTTCACAGAATACAGTATATTTTGACAAATGTTCTCAAGTTGAAGAAGAACTGGTTTAAAGGAAAATAAACACTAAAAAAGTATAACTGCATAAAAAGCTACCCGATTACAGCAACTTAAGTCGGAGTAATTTAAGTAAATGATTTCATTTCTAAAGCCAGACAAGGACCCAGGACCCCAACACCCCACAAATTAGACCAAATCAAGTCTTTAAACAAAAGAAAAAAATCTATGTGAAATGCTGAAAGAAAAAAAAAACAAATAAAAGAAATGGATACAAAGAAATAAATTAAAATGATATTTTAATAAACAACAACTGTAGATTGGCAGATTACCTGAGCTCTGTAATTGTTCTTAACTGAGAAAAGTCCTGAGGAGATTCAGACTCAGTGACTATGGATCATCTACAGAGATGGGTCGTCACAAAAAGAGCTGGCTCCCAGAGGCTTCCCCGACTATGTCACAAATAATACAGACAAACCTGAAGTTTGAACATTAAAGCAATATTCAGAAAATCCCATTTTTACTGGGACACATGCAAAACTGTGAGATTGTTGAAGCCAAATATATCAAAGTGTGAGAGAGCATGAGGACAACCAGTGAAGTATAAATATGCAACCACATACAACCACGCCACATGTCTTTACATATGTATAGATAAAGTCTGTTTAATTTTTTCATATAATTTTAATACTGAAGTTTTGTGGAAAAAACTTTAACAACGTTACAAGTTTTTATCATTACAGCTCATTATTATTACACTTTATTAATAATTCTATTTTTAGTTCGTTTTTTATCATTGGTATCATTACCATTTTATTGTTTTGGTTTTTATTGTTATTTCTAAATATCAAAATTTTTGAAGGTAATTATGTCCCACATTGAAATTGAGTTGAAAACTGAACTGTAATTAGCTGCCCTCCAACACTGGATAGTTGTCAATTTGAGCTTTGCAGGATGAGGGTTAGGGTCATGGGATGAAGGGATGCATTTCCCTACCCTAATTTTCTCCATTCTCCTATTTAGCCCTCACAATTATACTCTTTATATTTACTTTAATATATCCATAAACAAGGATAATGTGTTATTATTCATCTGAATGCACATTGATGAACTAACAAATATTAGTTGTGTTATTCAAACTAACAGGAGTGTCATGCTAATGTCAGATGAAGGTGACGTGCAGAGACGGTCACAGCAGATGGGTTTGATGTGGAGAGCTGACAAGAGCTCAAAGATCTCAAAGGAACAATGAGCCGACCCGGGACGGACCCCTCAGTCAAACAAGGGAAATCACCACAGCTGTCACTGGATCATGGAGTTGATTAAAGCTGTGGTTCTCAACTTATCCTGCTCAAAGGCAAACCTACAGTGAGGTCATGCTGCAATCCCAAGGCACACTGCACTCATACACATAAATGATAGTTTCTTAAAGGGACAGTTCAGGGTTTTTAAAGTGTCCCTGGGAGGAGATACAGCAGTACCTGGTGCCACTGAGAGCCTCATAATGAATCCACCGTAGGCCAGTGCTCAAAATATCGATACGGCAAAATATCGTCATGCACCGCTTGGGGATACGTGTATCGATACGAATCCTGCAGAATTGATACGGCCTCAATGTTAAAAATGGCACAGTTCAAAGTAGAAGCCAAGCTACATGATAAAACACATGTTCAAAATCTAAACTGAAGTCGGCTGTCTTTGGGAACCCGAATTAAAGTTTTTAAGTTGAAGGATTATTTAAAACTCATGCTTGTTCTTTTTCTTCTTGTAATAACAACAAAAGTTGCTGGAAATTCTGTTAAAAGCGCAGTCAATGTTCACAATTTATAAGTATCAGGATACGTATCATATCGTGGCCTCAGTATCAGGATACGTATGGAATCGTGGGGTTGCTCGAAATACCCAGCCCTACCACCTATAGGTTAAAACTACTAAAAAATGTTGTTGACTCAGCAGTAAACTACAGGAAGATTATTTACAGCAACTTTCCCTCAACAAAGCCCCTGTGTTAAGAACTGTTTTGTGATGCAACCAAAGGCTATGTATCCTTCCACTAACAGCAACAGAGTGTCTCCTGTGCTCGTTTCACTGATCAAGACTACAACACATGGCGTCAGTCTGAAGGCTTACTGAAACTAAGAAGCTCTGATGAGGGTCCCGGAGGATCTGTGTTAGTCAGTCTCACTTTTGACAACAATGGACCCCCGAGTTTATGGACATGAGCTCACAGCTCATCTGCACCACCAGGTAACCTGTGATCTGTCCTGCTCCTCAGTGCTCCATCCCTCTTTCTACCTGTGACTCCATCTGATGAAGTTCTTCCTCTTGTGGTTCTGTCAAGATTCATAATCACAAATTTTAATTGGAAAAAAAGTATTTTAAGTGGCATCTTCTTTGGAGCCATAGAGGATCTCTCTGTGAACTGAGATTTTAAAAGGTGTCATTTTCTTCTGCTCCCCGAGACTCTTCCAACATTAAAAGTAAATAAAATAGATTTTGACATTTAATAAATAGGCTAATGATAACTGAGACTTGTAAAAAACTATTAAATTATAAATACTATTATAATCATTCTATTTTCACTGTATATCACTATATAGGTGATTTTGAGATGTAAATAAAGTTTTAAAAAATGGTTTATAATAAGTATATATATTATTCAAAATGGTTACTGTTAAGGCTCGTTATCTGCTATAAGTAAAGTGAACAAACTCAGTGCGAGAAAAGCAGACAAAATGTTGGAAACTTTACTTTTTATATAAAATTAAAAATTTCTGATGATTTTCATTTCAAACCCCCAGGAGCTGAAATTCAAGAAAATCTATTTTCAATTAGACTTGAATTTTTCCATACCTTGAAAACACTTCCTCTTTAATCTTCAAACATTTAAAAGTAAAAAAAAAAAACTTTTACATTTTCAAAAAAAAAGCTGTTTAAAGCTGATGATAGAAAATTGGAAAACGAACGAGAATCTTGCTGTAAAAATGACACATATGTTATTTACTGGGAAAAAAATCTTGGTTTATATTAATCTAATCCAAAAAATAATAATATTTATATTTAATAACTCGTCACAATATAACTTACTTTAAATGTGTTTTAAAACAAAAGCATTAAAATGACTTCTGATGTGGAGCATTATACAGCAAAATAAACTCAATTAATAGAAAAGCTCAAATGTTAAATTAGTTCTTTAAATGTTCGACATATCCCATCACAAATAGATGGAAAATTATTAGCTAAAAGCTTATTCTGGAAAAAAAATGTATAGATAATGTTTATTATTCAGGTTGGTTACAGTATAAACCAAGAATTTATGAATTTTCTAAAATTTCGATCCATGTCTGCTCACTTGGGATTTATTTGGGTCAGTGGTTCAGTTCAGGCTAAGCTCATGCAGCCCATAATAAGGGGCTCCCTGCACGTCACCTCCACCTCCCGCATTTACTCTCCACCTGTCACATCCAAGTGAAAACAAAAAAGAATCAAAATGATTTTGATCTAAGTCATGTTTTCTCCTCTGACCTCAGATGAAGGGGGTCCTGCAGACCCTGGACCACTGAAGGTCAATGAGGGACGTGTGCTCCCTCTGCTGGTCAAACACCGGTACTACTCTTCACTGGAATTCACTGTTGCAGCACAACTATTAGTTATTAGTTCATGTTTTTATGTTTCTTTGTCTGTTTTCAAGAAAAAGCTCTTAATGTTACCTTTCATCTTCCTTCATGGGAGGCCATGACACCTAAATACATGATTAATGTCAGATTTAGGACTTGTTTCGACATTTTAGGACCAGGACTGGAAAAATCCTGCTGGTTTTTATGATGAGTTATGAACTGCTCAAAACAGCAATGATTTTATAGCCTATAACAAGGGTGTGCAACTGGTGGACCAGGGGCCACATGTGGCCCCCCCAAATCCCTAAATGTGGCCCACCAATGTGACGGTCTGCAGGGTGGACAGAGGGTCTGGTGGTCCTTTTCAGACTCTTGGCTGTCCACCGAAGAGAAATCCAGTCCAAAGGGTTTGCTGATCCAACAGGAGGCGTTTCAAGAAGCTGTCCTGAGTGCCTTCCAAAAGTTAGACTCTGGGCAAAGATTTGCAGGTGACCTTGTTCAAAGTTCAAGGGCAAAGGGCAAAGGGGAAGGTTTCAGGGCCTTATATAGCTATAGATTTGTTTTGTAACATGCACACCTGTTTATTTTATTTTGTAAAGCTTTTTGTTCAGGGTAAGAGGCTAAAATACTTAAAAGTTAACTTAAAAGTATTTTACAGCAGAAAAAAAATCAGAATATACAATTTTAAATTGCCTGGTTCAGACAGCTGGTTTGCCATGAGGCACTCTACCTTTATTCTACAGGCTAGTAGTTGGTTAAAATCGCTGTGAATGACAGCCTTTATCTTAGTGTGACTTATGTAAGCAGGAGACAGTAATTTTGTGTATTTTTAGAGTAAGTTTATTGAGACACACGTAATGGCGCCAAAGCCCCATCATATCGCGCCAAAAGTGTGATTTTGCATTGTTATCACAAGCATGGATATTTTGCAGCTTTTCAGCGTGCTTTTGTTTAGTATGTTTCAACAACAGAGTGTTTCTATATTTCAATACTGCAGTAAAGGTAAAGACTGTGAAATAAGTGAGCTGACTTGATAGCAAATACGTACATTTAAATAAAGAATATTGTGTTTCTGACTTTGAGGAATCTGGGAGACCATACCTACAGATCTGAACAGCTCTTTTATTGCACCTCTAGCACAAACTTTTATTATTTAGATCTTTTATTTCCTTATCTATTTTATGGTTCTATCAGACACTTTCAGTTACATTCTATGTTTATTATTTAATTCTTTTAAATATTTTTTTTTATTATATTGGAGTCAAATTCCTTGAAATCATACATGTACTTGGTAATAAAACAGGCTCAGATGTTGGGGTTTTTTAAATGATGTTAAGACGCCTGGACAAAACCAAACTGATGCTTTTATCTAGAAGAGATTTGGAAGTAGGACTTCTGCCTACTTCTGCCTACATATCTGTGTTCACACATGTGTAGAAACCTCAGCCTTTATGGCCTGCGCTCTCACGACATCACACAGCTGCAGGTCCTGAGAGTAAGAACTGAACTGGGCAAAAAGGCTTTTTAATTTTCTGCCCCGTCTGCCTGGAATGATGTGCAGAAGGATTTGAAATTTACACATCTTGTAACCTTAGGGAAATTCAAACCAATTATTAAAGACAGAGAAATGAGCTTAATTGGTTCTTGTGATTGCGCTGTGTAATCATATAATCCCAATGTTGTTTTTCTGTAGTGTGTGTGTGTGTGACTGTAATCTGTTTTATTTTCTGTTTTTGTTTTGCCGTCTTGGCCAGGTCACTCTTGAAAAAGGTTTTTAATCTCAATTCATTTTTCACCTGGTTAAATAAGGGATAGTGATTGATTAAAATAATACCAGACATGTTCACTCCCCTCAGTCTCCTCTCCCTGCAGGACCATCAGGTCAAGGTCAAACCTGCCAGTCTCTGCAGCAGCACCGCCATCTGGTGGCCGTTTATTGTGCTGCATTCAAATGTTCAACATAATCCCGCAAAGCCTTCAGCTCTGACCTCAGGACACTGCATCAACTGTTTCTGACATGAAACCATGAGCTGCAAAGTTACTCGAACATCGCTTTGGGATGAAGATCATAAAATACTGTGAACACACTTCTGAGAAAAGCAGAGGGTGATGAACTTTCAATGTATATAATGTCTATGGTCCCAAGGTTTCCAAGATGGATGAAGAGTTCACTAAATTAAGAAAAGAGAGTGTAATAGACTCACCATGTGCTGTGTACGGTGAGAATAGCCCGAGTAGGGATGTGACCTCGTCTGTGTATCACTGTGGCTTTGAGCGCCTGACGGGATGCATCAGCCTAACACCTCCATGGAGCCAGAATTCAAAACAAAAAAACAGGGTACTTTTTAACTTTAAAAAAAAACAAAACAAAAATAGGATAGAATCTCTTAATCAACTTTAATGAAACTTCTTTCTCTTCATTTATCAAAAAGATTTTTTTGCTGCAAGGACCAAACTTTTTCCAGTTGAACTTACTCTATAATTTGCTCAAACAGACTACAACTGTGGGAGTGGAAACAATATCAGCCTGAAATTAAGCTCTGAAAATGTAAAAACAAACAGAAAAACAGACTTACGGACAGGGGCGAAAAAATGCCCAACACACCTAAATAACATGCACAAACCAGACAGGATGGATCAAATAATGTAGAAAAATCTTTTGAAGTCACTGGTACATTGTTCCTGCCAAGAGTAGTCCTCCATTAAACCTTGAAAATTAAACAAATTTAGGCTGTCAGACTAAAATAATAATAACCATTATTGAACCATTTATCACATTCATCCATACAGGGGCTGGAGCCCATCACAGCTGACATTGGGAGAGGGGCTATGTACACTCTGAGCCGGTCACCTGCCAATTACAGGGCCACATAGAAAGACAGGCATCCATGCTCACGCATACCTACAGGCAAGTTGTACTCGTCTCTGGCTCTTGTCTTGTAGGTGGCCTGGGACCCTTGGTGTAGACTTCCTGCCGCTGTGGAGTCACGAAGCCTCAAAAACTACAATTACAAACATGACACATATTTGGCCGTTTCATTAGACCTATTCCATTCCCATTATCATTATAGCTGTTCATGTAGATATTAGCATGATCTCCATATCCATGGTTGATACATCTATAGTAACTATTTTAGCACCACATAGGCACGAGGTCCCTCTGAAAAGTGGATGTCACATCTCAAAAGGCCTTTAATACATTTATACTTAACGGAGACAAATATGGTAGGATGCACTTGTGGTCTGGGCATCCATGAGTTCATCACTACCATAAATTCCTGTTT
Source organism: Scarus forsteni (assembly GCA_036419115.1). Lineage (NCBI taxonomy): Eukaryota > Metazoa > Chordata > Actinopteri > Labriformes > Labridae > Scarus > Scarus forsteni. The sequence continues at coordinate 4,429,470 of JAZDUH010000347.1, read as the reverse complement.
TCAGTAAGAATATCATCGATTATACTCCTATAAAATGATCACCACAACCATTCAGACATGAGGACCCTCCTGAAAACCAGATGTAGCATCTCCAGAGGCTAACCTCTAATAAATCAGATGACAGGTCTATGGTTCATGGATCTGTCTCTAACTTTAGTTCTTACTTTAGTCCACTTGTCTCCTCTTACCTCCCTTCTTTTGCCCTCACACCCAACACAGCACGGTGTGGATTTGCTGTTCATCATGAGACTGGGATCCACATTCAAGATTTCCTGCTGCTAAACAGAAGGTTTTTTCTTGCCGCCATGATGGAGGGATTCATGATTGGCTATATGGATTCACGTTGGGTGTTGGATGTTTATTTAGTATATATATGTATATGTGTATCTTTATATGTATCTATGCATATATGTGTATCCATAAAATGAAGAGCTTTGTGCTCCATTGTAAAGTGTCTTGAGATAACACTTGTTGTGAATTGGCGCCATACAAATAAAGATTGATTGATTTATTGATTGATTGATTAATTGATTGATTGATTGATTGAAGTTGGAGTCACCAGTCAAGCTCATGAGCATGTTTTTGGGAGAAAGCCAGAGTGCCACACATGCACGGGAAGAATATGCAAACTATGCATAAAAAGGCCCTGATGACACGAGGATTGAACCAGCAACCTGCTCCACTGCGCCACCTTATGCATTCTCAGATGTTAAGATTGCTGTGGGAATACAAAGTTCATTTCATACTTTAATGGTCAATTGGGTATTTTTCATCGGTAGAAAATAATTTAAATCAGTTTGTTAGGCACAGAGATATAAACCATGTTTTTCCTTGCACACCCCAGGGGGGCTTAAATTCTTCTAGATCCTTAAATACAACTAGGAGGGACTCAGAGTACACCACTGTTCTACAGTGTCACACTATTGATCTTAACTTCCTTTATCGATGCTTGCTTTCAGCCCTCATTTGTACCCCGAGCTTCTGCCTGTAGAAGATTCTGAAGCAGCTCTCACATACTGTACATCAGCGGGATGAGTCTGCTCAGACCTGGACGACCCTCTATTCCCATGAAAAGGACCTATAACATTTTCCCAGCGGGAGCACGTGACGTGAAAGCAAATGCAGAGTTTGTTTTTGTTCCTCTGCAGAGCTGTGGGGGAAGGAGGCAGCCGAGTCAAGCTGCCAGGAAGACGGAGAAACCTGCCGGAAGTGGAGTGTCCTGACCTTTAAAATAAAAGCATGGGAAAACAATGTTAACCACACAAGGATGAGGAACACTGGGTTTGTAAGAGTGCTGTCTGTGAAATAAAATATGAAACACGGTTTAAGTCCTCACACATCACCTGACCTTTGTGTTAATACTCTAACAGCAGCAGAGGTGCTTTGTCTTGCTGCAGTGTAACGTGTGTTTGACTGTTAACAGCATGTCTTTGGTGTCTATTGAGCAATGATCTGGTTTAAGTTTAAAGAGGACATATCATGCTTGTTTCTCCTTTTCACTATGCCAGACTAGGATGCCTGTAAAGCATTTCTGCCCTCAGTACAAGTCATTTAGTTCCTTCATTGCCCCACAATAGCGTTCTCAAAATCCTCATTTTAGGCCATTATGAAGCCCACGTTGAAACACTCGGTCTCAAGGCTGACCTAAAGTAACCTCGCAACGTCTCAGCCCTTTGTGCTCTGATTGGTCAGGTCTATCGGGGGTTGAGCCAGCCTGTCCTTTTTCTTCTACTGTATTTTCCGGCAGGCTCAAAGCAGCGACCGCGTATTGAGTCCCCCTACAGGCCAGAGCTGGTAATGAGTGAATGTGAGCTAGGGATCTATATACCCCTGCTGGTGGATGTGTTCCTCGGTGACGGTTTTGTGGCTAACGGACATCACAGAGGAGGAAGTGTTTTATCAGATTACTCCAATAAAAAGAAAGGTACCTTGTGTCGTCATGACGTTTGAAATCTCGCGGACATCTCGAAATTACCTGTTTTCAGAGGCATCAAATCTCATTCTAGGATATCAGAAAAAATACAAAATCTCATTTTTTGAAAATTAAGGGGGTGTAAGGTCTTGTTTTCAAATGTATTATATTATATGTAAGTATTAAATCATGCATCAGCATGATATGTCTCCTTTAATGAAAAACAGAACATTTTCATTTCTGTAGAGGATCAGATGCAGCTCTTTTCCCTTTTTTTTTTGGAAATGCTCTGATCTGATGAGTGGGAAGGCTACACTGTACAGCACTACATTTCTGTAAATGTAACAAAATATTTAATAATAATAAGTATAGGTACTTGCTGTACATTGATACAGTTAATTACTGTGAATACCATTGGACTGCGTGCAAACATACTGCTCTCTAAATATGACAGTATTTTTATGTAATATTTACAGATTATCTACTGTAACATGTCCACACAGCAAATAACTGAAAAGGACATGGTGTCCTGAGATAATATTTATTATGTATTGGTGCTATACAAATACAGATTGACTGAATGTTTGAAAAGAAAATTTTGTCATTACTAAATTCTATTTTCCTGGAAAAGTAATCAATAGCAGGCGACACTTCTTTCAGTAAATGTCTCACATGTTTTCAACAAATTCTTAAGAAAAGTATTTTATTCAATAAAATCTAATGTGATTATTTACAAAATTTTATATTGATATAATTGTTCATTTAAATAGTTACAGGTATAAAACAATAAAATAAAAATAAAGCAAGTTCACTGTCATTTACAATGCATTAAATAAGTTGTGGAAAAATATACCACAATGATAGTGGAAAGGAAAACATAGTTAGGATGCTGTATTTGAAAATACAGTAATTATACTGTATTCACACTCAGAAATAAAATGAAACACATTAAAATAAATCAAAGATAAAACCAAACAATTCAAGACAACCACAAAATATGTATAAAATACATAAAAACATAAATTAAGCCATGTTTCAAAATAAGTATTTCCAACATCTTGTTGGCTTCAGACAGATGCCTCCACCTTTCAAACGCTGTACAGATGTTTCCCCTCGTCTTATTCCTGTGAATTTTTCCTGTCTTCCTCTTCTTTTGTTGGCTGGAGAGAGCGGCCAGTGGAGGCCCCTTTTACAGTCTGAGCCCTTATTGGCTAAATAGCATGCTACCTTGCCAGACTTTTTGAAGGCTACAAACCAAGCCAGAAGGCTCGGATGAGTCTTCCAGGCAGCTCAAATAACGTTATTGTTATGGTTTTTGAAGTCAATGACCCAAAAATAAGTGTCATACTGCAGCTTTAAGCTAAAAAGTCATGAAAGTAAGATGTATTAAATAAGATTATTGCAAAGAAACAAATATTAGAGTTTCAGAACTGTGTGACATTAATAACAGCATTGATTTAAAAATACAAGGAAAAATCCCACAGGATCATTCAGTTAACTGGTGACTCTAAACTGCCTTTAGTTATATGAGTGAATGTGAATGGTTGTCTGTCTCTCTATGTGGCCCTGTGATTGACTGGTAACTGGTTCTGGGTGTAACCCACCTCCTGCCCAATGTCAGCTGGGAAAGACTCCAGCTTCCCATGACCCAAAATGGATAAGTGGTATTGCTAATGGATGGATGGATAGTAATGATAGTTCATTATTACACTCTTATAACTGAACATTAAAGATGTTCATGAATGCATTTCTAAAGAACAACCTATAGAACATATGGTGATTCTTTATATGGTAAAAGAGCAAGATAGTGATCATTAAAATAATAAAAAAAAATGGCCCATTCAAATTTTCCCAGTCCCACACATTAACCCTTTGACTGGCATTGTAACCATGGGGTTGACTTTTTGCCACCACTTTTTTTTTTTTTTAAAAAAAGCTTTAAGCTCATCTTTGTTTGGTTTTACTTATTCACCTTTAGGTAAAGGGTTTCTAACACCAGTATATATTCACTGGTGGCCCTGATGTACATGAAACAGGAACAGGCATCAGAGTGAGTTAAAATCTTTTCACACATTTCAAGCATTCATCATAATTTTGTTTAAGGAAATACATTTGAAGATAAAAAATATCTATGATTCTGAAGAAAACGGAATGAACAGCTTCATATCTAAAATTTGCTCTCTGTGATGTTTTCTTATGAAATAACAAAAAATAAAAAAAATAATTAAAAAAATGTTGCATGCCCAAGCCAATCAGCGGGCTAACCTGCATATCTGCTTCCCAGCTGGACAATCTGCAAAATAAAAGCTGAAATGTTGCGAACTGAAAAATGAAGAAGGAACACATTTTTTACAGATAAATTATGTGTTGCAAATGTATTTGTGTGCTTGGGAGTCAAAGGGTTAATATCTCTCTGCGTCAGCCACTGCTCCAGCCCTCAAACAGCGCACTGTATGAAAAGACGTTTTATTTTGAAAAGCAAACCGGAAGTCCTCATACTTGACGGCCCTTTTGGCCCAAACTGAGTCAACGGCTCCTGAGAAGTTTGGGACCATGGAGGGAGCCGGCTCACTTCAGAGTCGGTTAACTGAGTTTTCTCCCTGAAACGATTGAAACACTCAGTTCTCGACACTAAACATGAAGTATTGATAAAAAAGACTGGACATGGAGGTTTAACAAAAGGACTTTTTGTCTTCATCACGTCTCACAAGCGGAGTTTTCTCTCTCCAAAGTGGACTGAAAACCCTCCGTAAAGGGTAAGTAAGCTCTCCTTTGTGTCACACTCGGCTCCTGCTGGTGTCTTCAATGAACCAGCTCCATGTTTTAGTAGAATTTAAGATTTCTGGTCTTGTTTTGGTTGAACAGAGAAGAAACATTAACTACACCGAGGATCCCGTCAGACGTGTTGATCCAGTTATTACCACCTGCTGCCCGCCGTCAGTGATTGACCAGAGCTGACTGAGGCTGTGCACTAATCATTAATAAACACAGATTTATCACTTAAAATAATGAACTGTAGTTCAGTTGAAGTTTTATCTGCATCTGAGTTGTAAATTCTTCCTCACTTTCTGCAGAGAATATCCTGGAAGTGCCCGGCACAGCCTTTTAAAGCTCTCTTATTGTGTAATAAAAGCCTCTGTCTAAACTGAAGTGTTCATTAAAACACAGATGAGATGATCCACTCTTCAGTGAACTGTAGAGCAGTGTGGACCTGGACCATGACGGGGGGGAAACTCACTGACTAAGAGCTTTACTGGCGTGAGTTTAGGGCATTAATACCAAAACATTTAATATAATAGTGGTAATAATGCAAATAATGTATTCAGCATAAAAGGGAAATAATTATAATGATAGAAAGTAACGTTATGATAGTGAATGGAGGATAAAAAAGGTAGGGATGCACGATTTTGTTGGTTCAATATCAGTATCTGCAGATATTTGCTTTAAAAGGTGATTATTAGTATGAGCATTATTGAAGATATTTTCAGCACCAATATTTTGACAATAAAACTTGGCTATACATATACTGGCTGAAATATTGGGGAAATGTGCAGTTGCACCGTGATGGTTTACATCATCATCACTTTATCAGTCAAATATATAATTTATTAGGGGGGCACAATATTGGGTTTTTGCATATATACAATGTGAAGATATTTTTGAATGCATTATTGCTGATTTAGTCAAGAGCATGGAGTCTTTCTTTCACAAATATTGACTTGTTTCTTTAAGTGGCATTTTTTTTGTGTAAGGAACAGATTTCAACATGAAAACAACCATCTCCCTCTTGAAAAAAATGTAAGTTTTGATTTTTACATGTTTCCATGCAGTGATGATACAGTAAGTTAAACAAATATGGTACATGTATGAATTTAACAGGTATCCCTGCAGATATATGGTTGATATGTATGGCCAATATATCAGCTGGAAATATTAGCAAAAATGTCTATATTGGCCAAAACAGATACTCAAATTATTAAGCTGATTTCCACTGATACTGATATTGTACCAGTAATATTGTGCATCCCTATCATTTTTAAGGAACATATATATTTTTAGGGCTGGGTTAAAAAAATCGATTTTCCTTTAACTGGTTTATAATCGATCCATAAAATCCAAAGATTGATCTTTTAACTTGGGTAGTTTTTTCTTCTTTGGATGTGCAGAGAAGCAGCCTGTGGTATCAACCCTGCTAGTCTCGTCTGGTGTGATCAGAGTTTAGCGTTGCTTTCTACTGAACAAGATCTCATGAGATGTTACTGCAAACAAACATGGTGGAAGCACTATATGGGCACCACTGGCAAGTTTAAAAGCTGATGTTTGGATTTACAGTATTTTAGATTTAACAAGTACAAAGGAAAATACGAGTTGGACAAAAAACAAATAATGGGCAGAATATGCATTAATACATATCATTAAAAAATGATTAATGTAACTGCTTTGGGTTTAGTTCTTCATGTTAAAACAATTTTTAATGATGTACCAGATCAAAAGGTCACTTTTTAAATTTACAGCACTATTTTAACTAAGATATCCCAGACTGAATAAATATCGAATTGAATCGTGAATTGAATTGATTTGAAACCTTGTAAAATCGAATCGATCGAGAAAATCTGAATCGACACCCAGCTCTAATGTTTTTATTGTTTTACTTATGTTTCTAACGTTTTAACTGTAACCATGACAGGAAAAGGTCAGTTTCTGTAAAGAACACACTTTATGCTCTTGGTCCAAATATTGGTATTATAACCAGTTGAGAAATATCAATTTATTAGGTATTAGCAAAATTAAATATTGTGCATCCCTAAAAGAGGTTTATGTTTGAATATGTATCCAGAAACAAGATCATCCTCCACACAAAACCCTTTCTGGGTCGTGGGGGCTGGAGCCTGTCCCGCTGACATGGGAGAGAGGTAGCGTACCCTGGACAGGCGGACAGCAGATCACACAGAGGGACAGACAAACAGAGAGCGGAGAAGGGATGATTTATTTTTGTAGGCCAGTGTGGAAGTTAGCATCAGTCTGTTTTTAAACTGAAGGGCTGTTGGATTTTTCACTGTTTTGGATCATTGCTGATAAAAAACACTCTGTAGCAAACAAAAGAACTTGCTTGTTGTCTTTGTGATAATCTTAACAATCATACTACTGAAGAAGTTTAAATCTTAAATATAGTCAGGGAGAGTGAAAAGTTATAATTAAGCTACTATGAAACTACAACATGGTGGTTCAACTTAAGAGAAGCTACAGTATTTACATTATACCACTTTACTGGGACTTCTTGTTTGAGAGATTCCTCATAAACAAGTGGCCTGATTAAGTTGTTCCTCCTGACTGTGAGAACAGTGTCTGAATTATTGATTGTTCTAAAACAATTAGAAATGCTGCTGTTGGATCCCCAGACATGTTTGTAGTCCTTGTTAACAGTTAGTTAGAAAGTGTAGGTGGTAAATTATAAGGGTGGGAGAGAAAAATCGATTCACATAAGTATCAGGGTTTTTTGTTTGACGATTTTTAAATCGATTTTTTTGTTTTTTTGTTCCAAATTTATATGCTTCATTTTAGTCTGTGTTAATAAGCAACTTTTAAATGCAATCCAGGCTTTTGTAGAGAGAGCATGAACTGCTGGTTAAAATACATTGCTGAATAAATCCTAAAGACAGACTCATATGTGATGTGTGTTTTTCCTGATAGAGTCTGTAGGCGTCATCATTGTTCATCTTTTTTAGCTGGTGTTAGAAAAGCAAACTAAAGATTGCAAAAATCGGCAATATCGTAGAATCGCAATTTAAATCGAATCAGCACCTAAAAAAATTGTAAAAAATCGAACTGGGAGAAAGGTGTATCGTCCTAGCCCTAGTAAATTAGCAACCGTTGTTCTAAGCACACAACAAAGTTTTAAAATTCAAAAGCAGGAAACATCAGATGTTTTTCTACTGTTCCGATTAAATTTTTAAAATCTTGTGCATGTGATCACCACGTCCTTATTTCAGACACTTTTCTGAAAACAGTATTCTAGATCCCATTTAATCTGGAGAGCTGGGAACAAGGAAGTGCTAAATGCTAACTCATTTATATGTTTTTGGACTTATGTTGCATTCCAGGCAACCAGTAACTCATGTTTTTCCCACATGTAAATCATGAAAGTGCACTGGAACGGCAGTCAAACTCATAACATCCCACCCGTGCACTCATACCTGATCGATGTACTCTTGAGTTACGACTTGTGACGTCACATCACTGCCTAACAATATGGCAACCTCTGAATAATGACATACAGTTAAGTATAAACTTCTGTTAGCTTAGGCGCTGTTTCCCCTCCTCTATTTCACTCAAATGAGCAAATTGATAAAGCATAACTCTTATAATGGCTGCCATCTTGGTTTGTTTAAAACCAAATTCATAATTTGTCTGGAATGCTTTCACGTTGGCGCTCCGAGATTTCAACAGGGAAATTTCTGAGTTACGAGTTGCCTGAACGCAGCATTATTCTTGCACCACTCCATTCACACACTCACTTGCACCTTAAAACGATTGCTTATAGATGTAACAGCAATATTTGAGCTGCCTTGGTGGAGATTTGTGCTCTCTGAGTGCTTTCTATTGATACAATTATTTCAACAACATTGAGCACAATATTGATGCTGTCCGGCCAAAACCTCTGTTCTCAATTTTTAAAATAATTCTCTTCTTTTTTACAAACAGCTGCTGGTCACCTCTCATGTTGGTGAGCATGTATTAACCATTTCTAACAAATAATAGTACAAAATTTAGAGGAGCTTAAAGGGCACAAACTCTCACCAAGGCATCCCAAAAATTGTTGGGCAACCCATTGTCAAAAATCTGGTAAACAGCTTTGTCTTGAACTGTTCACAAGTCATTTAAAAAAAATATTCTGGGTCCACATGTTGATTCAGATCACTGCCAAAATCAAATCACATCTCCCTTTTGTCATTGCAAATATTTCCTGAAAATGCCATCAGACTCTGTTGAGACCTTTTTGAGTTATTAGTGAAAAAGAAACAAAGTAATTTAAAAGGAAAAAAGTTATTTTCTCACTGAACTATTACGTATAGATCTTAGATCGAGCAGTATGTGAGCTCCTTGGTGGAGGTTTGTGCTCTCCACATCTTTTCTAGTTTACTTTTCTTTTGTTTTCCTTTTATTTAATTTTTTGTATATAAAGATGTTTCCCACACAGCTTTTTTTAAGTGGAAACACCGGCATCTTGCAGAAGCATTTATTCGTGCAGTATGTCATTAAATATCAGGAGTGTCATGTGGTGCCACTAAAACTTTTTCCCCCCACACAGAAAATCATCAGGAATCGATCAGGGAAGTATTAAGATCAATCTGCAGAATTGTAAATGGCTGTGGTGTAAATGAAATCTCACTTACACCCATCCCTACTAATGAGGATAATCAGTTTTACCTGAAAATGAAGGCCCCAGCCTCCATAAACTCTGAGCTCTAGATTCTTTGTCCTGAATCCGAGCTTTTCCCTTAAACCCTCGGAGCCTGGAGCATCTGTTGATGTTGTATGATATTTCAGCTCAGCCTAGAAATCCACTTGTCCGCAGTGGAATTTACTAGCCGGTGGGTTTGAGCTCGTCTTTCTCCAGCCTCTGAATGCCTCCAGCTCACAGATTGGTGTGTCATCTATTGTTTGCTTGGCAATTAGTCAGCTGTGTAAAAGTTGCTTCAGGGCATTGTCAGGTTTCCCGCACAGTAACCTTACCTCTGACCACAAGTTTCTCACAGCATACCAGATCTCCAGCCAGAGTTTGGTTTTCACGGGAGAAGCATGAAATAGAGCCAATGTATTTCCTGGCACTGGCCAAAACCCTGTTTTTTCAATCTCCTCTGAAATCTGCTTATGTGCTTAGAGCTCGGCGTTGGGGACAAACCAGACTAGTACAGGGCTCTTGCTCAAACCTGAGTCACTGGTAAGGAATTCAACAAACCTTTGAATTTGCAGCCTGGGTGCTGTTTCATCGCCTCCTTTTGAAAGTCAAGCTTCTTTGTCCTGTTGAGGTAAGGGTCTATGAGTCAAGCTAGGTCACAAAAAGATGGAGTAAAGATCAGCAGCTGCTCTGGAGAAGGTCCTCAGTGTAAAATAACTCAACAGGACATAATATCATCCCCAAAAGAACAGATTAATGGAGTTTTAAACACAGAAATCAAAAAGATATGAGACCTTTGGTTTTTGTTAAGTTTAGTAATGCTTAGTGCTTCATTGTCATTGTAGAATTACGTTAAAGGGACTGTGAGGAGTTTCTAAGTAATTACAAAAAAGTCTCACTTTTAGATATCTGCCTGATGGAAATACACACTTTAAGATGAGTTTTATAGCATCAAAATAGGTTATCTATAGATGCTATTCCTTAGCCTTACAGTCAGGTCGGACAGGGCTGGACTGGCCTGGATACTCAACTTCGGGAACAAGACAATTAAAACTAGAGCAAATTTATATTATTCGGACACGTCTTAGAGCACCGGGCTGTAAGTAGCGATATATAGCCGACTACAAAACTACAATTGCTTGTTGTCACACATCAAAAACTACCACTACGTAACTAGAAAGAGATACATTACCTCGTCGCTTTGCATCCTGTAAGTTTTTGAAGAAATATGTTGTAAAGCAATGCAGAGTTCTGAGGAAGGTCCGAGCTGCATTCATTAGCATCACAACAAACACACGCTTTGGCTTGGGTCTTTTGGTGCGTTCCAGTTGTAGTCAGAAGTAGGAATTTCTGAGTTCCGAGTAGGAAACTGCAACTGGAACGTTCCCCGAAGTCGGAATTTCCTACTGGGAACTCAGTGAAACCTCACCACCCCCGAGTTGACAATGGAAGATGGATGCCCCCAGTGTAAACAGTTATTTAGCTCCTGTAATGATCAATTTATTTGCACTTCTGACTGGGGTGTGTCGCTCTAGATCAGCTGTATACATAGTATTGTTAGACTTATATTTACAAAAATGCCGCCATAGTGATAATCACATTCTTCATACAACAACGCAGGGTGTGCTAACAACAGCTAACAATAGCCTGGTAGATCGGCATGTTTTTTTCCGAACGACTTCAACTGGGACGCCGATAAGTCGGAGATGATGTCACTCCCATTTCCGAGGTTACTGGAATGCAGCATTACAACAGTCGCAGCGCGTGCTCATGGGTAGCAGAGTCTTAATGTCACCTCAAATAGATTCTCCTCATAGCACCTTTAAGTATGGCGTGGAGCTAAATAAAAGATTTCAGGGGGAATATAGTGGCTTACTGCAGCAGCAGAAACTTAGATTAAGCTCTTCTAAAAAGACAATAACAGCTTGTGTTGTAAAACATTTTGTACAGGCAATTAAGGAAAAACAACACACTGTGAATGTGAGGAAGTGCACCTTTTACAGTCTGTTAACATTTCCCATCCACTAAAACTTTTGTACCTATAGCAACAAGGTAATATACCTTGTGGACAAATAGACCCTGCAGATCTCATAGCAGTGAACAAGGAGAGGGGAAGGATGTAGCTGTTCAGTGAGAGATAAGACTTAAACTGCTTTCATACTAAAATTAGCGGGTCAACGCAGGATTTTTCAATGCAGGTTAACCCGCTAACAATCGGCAAGTGCCTCCTTTCCCACTGCCAGCGGACTCGGGTCTAATCTGCAGCAGACGAGCTGTGTAGCTGTTTTTTCCTCTGGTGCGTCAGGGTGATGTGATTATGTTGATGACATCATCAGTGTAAAAGTAAATAATGGAAAGGAGCATGGAGGCCGTGGACATGGTGGTCAGCTGTTTTCTGTACTTTCTACTTTTGTCCCTCTATAAAAATGTACAAACTCGGCGCAGACTGATCGTCATTCAAGCGCCAGAGATACGAAGAGAATGGAATTTGTTATTGAGATGACAAAGAGTCACGCAAGTTACCATCAGGAGCCGATTGTTACCGGGTTTAAACAGGTTTTATGGCCATTGTGAAAGGGGTATTATTTTGAAGGAGCCAAAACTATCTTCAGAATGTAGGGGAACAAAAGACATCATCACACTTATTCTTAGTTTTAGT
>JAZDUH010000347.1:4360000-4412500 GCA_036419115.1 Scarus forsteni | reverse complement strand
TGAAATTGAGTTTAGCGATTTTTTTTTAATTCAACCCGTTTATTTCACATTAGCACTTTGAGGCACTTTTCTTATTATTTGTACACTTTTACATTTTTTACAACAAGAGTCGAGTTTTCCATTAAGATTTTTATTTTTTTACAACAAGCGTTACCTCAGGCATTTTGTTATCTTCATAGTTAATTCAAACAAGTGTATAAAACTACAGTGCACAGGCAGCTTGTGTCGATTTCTGTATTGATTTTTTTGACCTGGAGGCACTTTAAATGTGTATTTTAAGTATGAATAAATGTATATTTTGGAAATAAATTTACAGTGAGTAGTTATTTCATTTTGAATGGGGGGGGGGGGGGCATCAAATCGAATCGTGAATCAAGTTTTTTTTTTTTTAAATTGAAGATTTTTTTTGAGGGGAAAATCACCCAGCTCTACTTCTTACCACTGATATCAATTACAATCAGAGAGATGGTCCAGAAGGTTTTTTGATTACATTTTATGTTAAACAAGGTGTTAAATTTTATCACCTTACTCGGGGGTGGCATTCTGCCATGTGGGTGGAGCTGAAAATTTGGCACACAGATCTGTGGCATCAGTGCATCCCCTCTATACACATGACTGAATACAATAGAATCAGTTGTTTTTAATAGTTTTGTTTGTACAGTTTCTCTGATTGTGATGCTTTACTCTCAGTTAAGGGCCTGTTCTGCTCTCTGCTGTTTGGTTATTCCAAGGTTCAGAAACTGGTCTGTAATTGTTGGATCTTTGTTTGGTTAATTGTTAAAAATGAAGTGACCACACAACACCTCGACTGACAGACCAGGCTCATATTAAACAGTAACTCATCACTCATGCTAGAACCTCAGTTCTCAGAGAAATGCAGTGCTTGACGGACCTGCTGGGATTTAGACATTACTGGACCACTGATGTTTGGAGGTTAGTAAATGAATTTAAAACAAAGTGGGAATAAATCATTAGAGCAGGTGTCATGTATGCTCTGTTGACACCTCCCTCTAAAGCTGCCTCTGCTTCTCTGTGAGGTCAACCCCAGAGAGTAACCCCCTCACCCCGAGGTCAAGGTCTGGAGCTGGTATTTGTTCTGCTTTGTACATGTGGAAAAATAATCAAGCAACAGAATCAAGTGAAAAAACATAAGGGGAGAACAGATCTTGAAAAATGACTTGTCTCCCTCTGATGTGCTGGTAGATTTCGATTGTGCTTCAACAAGACAATATTTTTCTGTGAATTTGACCCAAAAACTATTGTGTTGTATAAAAAAATCATTTTTGTGTGTACAGTTGAGGACAAAATTGTCCCCCCCCCCCCCCCCAAAAAAATGAATTGTTTCAAGTATTTAAACTGAGCAGCACATTTTTAACACAGTAATTTTAGAAATCCTGGTTTTATTTCAGATGCCTCAATTATTTTAGTTTGCACACAGAAATTAAAATATTCCCCTAAAAAAACAAAAACTACCAGGGTCAAACTTGTTAGCCCCCCACATACTAGAAAACAATTGTGTGTCCCTTTAGCTGGATAACAGCCCTGCAGTCATTTGTTGTAGTTTTCAACAAGTCTCTGACACTTGTTTTGAGGATTCACAGCCCACTCGTCTATGGCAAATCTGTCAAGCTCCTCTAAATTTGTTGGCCTTGTATGGACATTCTTCTCAAGGTCACCCTCATATTTCCAATGGGATCTAAGTCGGGGCTTTGTGCAGACCACTCACTTACATTCACTTTGGTCTTCAGGAGACTTATGTTCTGGATTGCTGTCATGTTGGAAGATGTAGTGACGACCTAGACCCAGTTTTACTGCTGACTGCTTAAGGTTTTCTTTCAAAATGTCCACATGTCTTTGTTTGATCATGAGTCCTTCCACCTTGACAAAATGTCCAGTTTCAGATGCACTGAAGCATCCCACAGCATAATACCCCCACCCTGTGTTTCACTGTGGGGATGCTGTTCTTGGGTTACATGCCTCTCCCTTTTTCTCCAAACATGAGTCAGAGAACTGAAGTTTAGTCTCATCAGACCATAGGACACACTTCAGTCTGCATAATCCTACTCCAGGTTGTCCCGAGTATACTTAAATCAGGCTTCTCTTCTTCAAAGGTGGAGTTTTTCTTGGTCTTCAACCTGTGCAGGGGTGTTTTCCCTTAGAGACTATGATTCCTGATGTGGCCAAGTGTTCTGGGGTCTTGAGACACGTCTCTCACTAGTTTTCTTTCCAGGGTCTCTGACATTTTTGGCTTCCTATCTCTGCCATGCTTGTTCTGTACTGTGTGACTGTCTTTGAATTTCTGGATTATACTTCTCACTCCAGTTCTTGACACTTAGAAAAACTTGGATAGCTATCCTCCTGCTGTGTGTGCACCAGTAATGCTTTTTCTCAAGTCCAAACTGATTTCGTTAGTTTTTGGCATGATGCTTTCTCGACTGACAGCTCATTGATCCAAACTGAGGCTTTTATAACATGTTCTAACTTAATTGTTGTGTGAAATATCCTGATTCACCTTTCAGCACATCAGCTGTGAAGTTAAAGCACATGATGGCAAAAAAGTGGTTTGTGCAATGACTAAATAAATAGTCATTTCTTACAAGGGGCTAATAATTGTGTCCCTGGTCATTTTAGTTTTTTCTTAGAGGATTCTGCAGTGGTGTGCAAATATAAATAATTTGTGCCATCTAAGATCACTAGTATGTTCAGAAATGCTGTGTTGAAAATTCCTTGCTCTGATCAAAGAGCACTTAGGGAAATGCTGATTAACTTCAAATTTCATTTAATAACTTTGTCCTCAACTTTGAGTTCAGTCAAATGCAGACAGTTATTTAAAACCTTAAAGATTCAGCATGCTAAATTTAGAGCTTGCACAGTTGTTTAAGATTAAAGCTTTGCATGATGGATCAGCCTGATGATAGACATGGCATCCAGCAAATCAGCTGCATTGCAAGGTTAATAAAAACAGCCTCATAATATTTACTGCTTAAAAAAAGGTTTGGAAGTATTATATTGGTTGAATATTTCACCCAGTTAACAATACCAATTGGTAGTGTATATATACTGTTGGAAAGTTTTTTTTTTTGGACTATTTTATTTTCAGTTTTGCACAATTTACAAACATATCATTATACCAACAGTATATGGACATAACATAAAGTAAGGTGTAAAGGGTGAACTTCCTTACCTTAGCAAAGAGCCCCCCCCCCAAAAAAAAAAAACAAAAAACAAAAAACAAAAACAAAACAAAACAAAACAAAGTCAGTGTGCAAAGTAATACAAACAACTATATTAAGTACATGGAGTAAGAGATGTACCGATATGGTCTAAATATGGCTGCCAAATTTTCAAAAACATGCATCGATTTCTGAGACAATATGTGATTTTTTCAAGGGGGATGCAACTATTCATCTCAAAAGACCACCTGTCAATAAAAAGAGGGGAATCAGATTTCCATGACTACTGTTGTAAAGTTTGATTAGTCGCGTTTACAACAAGGTACGATGTGTAAGGATCGTTTATTCATGAAATGAGCAACACTGCTGATTTGTGAGTATTGTCTAAAAAATATGCCAAAATCCCATCTTTCCTTTGATGAACACTGCAGTTCCTCAGTAAAGCAAGGGTGAGGAGAAAGTCTTGTTGGGGTGTTGTCTTCCAAGTGTGTCAGTCTCATTGATATGGAAGAGCATTAGGGCCACCCGTGAGAAAAAAAAATGAGAGGGGGTAGAATTTTTTTTTCATCATACACTTCGGGCAAAAAGTCGAAATGTCGACTATAAAGTCAAAATATGTCGAGAATGAAGTTGAAATAGGATGTCGAGAATAAAGTCGAAATGTCGAGAATAAAGTCGGAATATAAAGGCGAGAATAAAGTTGAAATATGTCGAGAATAAAGTCGACCTTTTGAGACTAACAATCAGCGCACTGCTTCTACAAAATGCCGTCCAGTCAGTTAGATGAATTAGTGAAATTATGCTTCGGACTCGGCTTTAATAACAAAGAAATACTTTCTCTTTTAGCCCACTACGGAGCCCCAGAGGTGTCAGGGTGCAGAATATTTTATTAAGGCAAGGGAATGCCTTCTGTAGTGTCGGCACGCGTTATTAAAACGTTACCTCAATATAATAAAGTGAGGGAACTGGATAAATAAAGCGTTACCTCGCTATAATCAAGTGAGGGAACGGGATAAATAAAGCGTTACCTCGCTATAATAAAGTGAGGGAATGGGATAAATAAAGCGTTACCTCGCTGAAATCAAGTGAGGGAACGGGATAAATAAAGCGTTACCTCGCTGTAATCAAGTGAGGGAACGGGATAAATAAAGCTTTAACCTCGCTGTAATAAAGTGAGGGAATGGGATAAGTAAAGCGTTACCTTGCTATAATCAAGTGAGGGAACGGGATAAATAAAGCGTTACCTCGCTGTAATAAAGTGAGGGAATGGGATAAATAAAGCGTTACCTCGTTGTAATAAAGTGAGGGAATGGGATAAATAAAGCGTTACCTCGCTCTAATCAAGTGAGGGAATGGGATAAATAAAGCGTTACCTCGCTGTAATAAAGTGAGGGAATGGGATAAATAAAGCGTTACCTCGCTGTAATCAAGTGAGGGAATGGGATAAATAAAGCGTTACCTAACTGTAATCAAGTGAGGGAATGGGATAAATAAAGCGTTACCTCGCTGTAATCAAGTGAGGGAACGGGATAAATAAAGCGTTACCTCGCTGTAATCAAGTGAGGAAACGGGAAAAATAAAGCATTACCTCGGAATAATAAAGTGAGGGAACGGGATAAATAAAGCGTTACCTCGCTGTAATAAAGTGAGGGAACGGGATAAATAAAGCGTTACCTCACTGTAATCAAGTGAGGGAATGGGATAAATAAAGCGTTACCTCGCTGTAATCAAGTGAGGAAACGGGAAAAATAAAGCGTGACCTCGGAATAGTAAAGTGAGGGAACGGGATAAATAAAGCGTTACCTCGCTGTAATAAAGTGAGGGAATGGGATAAATAAAGCGTTACCTCGCTGTAATCAAGTGAGGGAATGGGATAAATAAAGCGTTACCTCGCTGTAATCAAGTGACGGAGTGGGATAAATAAAGCGTTACCTCACTGTAATCAAGTGAGGGAACGGGATAAATAAAGCGTTACCTCGCTGTAATCAAGTGAGGAAACGGGAAAAATAAAGCATTACCTCGGAATAATAAAGTGAGGGAACGGGATAAATAAAGCGTTACCTCGCTGTAATAAAGTGAGGGAACGGGATAAATAAAGCGTTACCTCGCTGTAATAAAGTGAGGGAATGGGATAAATAAAGCGTTACCTCGCTGTAATCAAGTGAGGGAATGGGATAAATAAAGCGTTACCTCACTGTAATCAAGTGACGGAATGGGATAAATAAAGCGTTACCTCACTGTAATCAAGTGAGGGAACGGGATAAATAAAGCGTTACCTCGCTGTAATCAAGTGAGGAAACGGGAAAAATAAAGCGTTACCTCGCTGTAATCAAGTGAGGAAACGGGAAAAATAAAGCATTACCTCGGAATAATAAAGTGAGGGAACGGGATAAATAAAGCGTTACCTCGCTGTAATCAAGTGAGGGAATGGGATAAATAAAGCATTACCTCACTGTAATCAAGTGAGGGAATGGGATAAATAAAGCGTTACCTCGCTGTAATCAAGTGACGGAGTGGGATAAATAAAGCGTTACCTCACTGTAATCAAGTGAGGGAACGGGATAAATAAAGCGTTACCTCGCTGTAATCAAGTGAGGAAACGGGAAAAATAAAGCATTACCTCGGAATAATAAAGTGAGGGAACGGGATAAATAAAGCGTTACCTCGCTGTAATAAAGTGAGGGAACGGGATAAATAAAGCGTTACCTCGCTGTAATCAAGTGAGGGAATGGGATAAATAAAGCGTTACCTCGCTGTAATCAAGTGAGGGAATGGGATAAATAAAGCGTTACCTCACTGTAATCAAGTGACGGAATGGGATAAATAAAGCGTTACCTCACTGTAATCAAGTGAGGGAACGGGATAAATAAAGCGTTACCTCGCTGTAATCAAGTGAGGAAACGGGAAAAATAAAGCGTTACCTCGCTGTAATCAAGTGAGGGAATGGGATAAATAAAGCATTACCTCACAGTAATCAAGTGAGGGAATGGGATAAATAAAGCGTTACCTCGCTGTAATCAAGAGAGGAAAAGGGAAAAATAAAGCATTACCTCGGAATAATAAAGTGAGGGAACGGGATAAATAAAGCGTTACCTCGCTGTAATAAAGTGAGGGAATGGGATAAATAAAGCGTTACCTCGCTGTAATCAAGAGAGGAAAAGGGAAAAATAAAGCATTACCTCGGAATAATAAAGTGAGGGAACTGGATAAATAAAGCGTTACCTCGCTGTAATCAAGTGAGGGAATGGGATAAATAAAGCGTTACCTCGCTGTAATCAAGTGAGGAAACGGGAAAAATAAAGCGTTACCTCGGAATAATAAAGTGAGGGAACGGGATAAAAAAAGCGTTACCTCGCTATAATAAAGTGAGGGAACGGGATAAATAAAGCGTTACCTCGCTATAATAAAGTGAGGGAACGGGATAAATAAAGCGTTACCTCGCAATAATCAAGTGAGGGAACGGGATAAATAAAGCGTTACCTTGCTATAATAAAGTGAGGGAACGGGATAAATAAAGCGTTACCTAGCTATAATAAAGTGAGGGAACGGGATAAATAAAGCGTTACCTTGCTATAATAAAGTGAGGGAACAGGATAAATAAAGCGTTACCTCGCTATTATATATATATATATATTATATTATAGTGAGCCACAGCGGTAGCCGGAGTGAAATTTGCTTGAACGGGAGCGCAGTGCTCTGCAGTACGTTTTGTGCTGCGTTGTTGAAGCACCGGCGCGCGCCAAGGCGCTGGAGATTTTCTGAGCGGCCGCTTCCAAGCCTCGTAAATTCACTATCGTTAAGAAAGCACCAGACCGGAAGTCAAAGTGTGGAGCATCCAGAAGTTTCAAAATAAAATACAGTGCAGGTACTCTCCAACTTAAATTTGCTCAATTCTTTGTCACTATGTCAAAACCGAAGGCACGAACATCAGGTCAGGTCATATATAACACTGTATACACCAAACATCTTTTCTACAATGATAGGCAATAAATCACGAAGTTGTGTGGTTGGGACCAGCAAAGTGACCTTAGAGAAGCGAAGTGGGTTGTTTTTTATTTATTTTCTCAGTCCGTAACATGCTTTATGAGCGTTTGACATCGCTATTCTCATGAGTGCCTGTGACTCTCCGGGGATCAGCCCTCCCTCGCAGGGCTGAGCGCTGCGACGCTCCCTGGGGCGCAGCCTTCATTGGGGTTTGTCTGACAGAGCAAGACAGCAGCCCAGCGCTTCCAAGTGCCGTGGAGTTTGGGGGTGTGGCAGGTGGGATAACAGCTGCTTGACATCTGTGCAATGTAACCACATTTCACTGTCAGTACTGGTAACGGTGCTTTAACACATGAAAAAGTGGTCCTTATTAATTAGATTACCCATTACTAAGAAAACACAGTTTTTTCTAACGCCGTTACTCCCAACACTGACTATAATATGGCAAGGTAACGCTTTATTTATCCCGTTCCCTCACTTTATTATAGTGGGGTAACGTTTTAATAACGTGTGCCGACACTACAGAAGGCGTTCCCTTGCCTTCATAAAATATTCTGCACCCTGGGGTGCTGGTTTGGCGTAGTGGTTAGCACCCCATGTACTCGCTTCTGCCGGTCCAAGTTCGAATCCCGCCTGTGACCAGTTTGCAGAGTGTCTTCCCCTACTCTTTCTCCCCCTTTCACAAGTCTATCCACTGACTCTCTACTATCATTAAAGGCACAAAATGCCCAAAAATATACATAAAAAAAAAATAATAATAAAAAATAAATAAATAAATATTCTGCACCCTGACACCTCCGGGGCTCCGTAGTGGGCCAAAAGAGAAACTATTTCTTTGTTATTAAAGCCGAGTCCGAAGTATAATTTCACTAATTCATCTAACTGACTGGACGGCATTTTGTAGAAGCAGTGCGCTGATTGTTAGTCTCAAAAGGTCGACTTTATTCTCGACATATTTCAACTTTATTCTCGCCTTTATATTCCGACTTTATTCTCGACATTTCGACTTTATTCTCGACATCCTATTTCAACTTCATTCTCGACATATTTTGACTTTATAGTCAACATTTTGACTTTATTCTCGACATCCTAATTCAACTTCATTCTTGACATTATATTTTGACCTTATTCTCGACGTTTCGACTTTTTTCTCGAAGTGCATGATGAAAAAAAATCTACCCCCTCTCATTTTTTTTCTCACGGGTGGCCCTAATACTCTTCCATACATCGAACCTGATCATAAGTTTAAAAAAATAATAAATGCTGCCACCCTGCATACCAGATAACCAGCTTCCAGTTGCAGGAGATGATGGGTGCAACTCACACGTCCACTATATTACTCATTACACAAAGACACGATCCTTACAGTTAGTGCTGTGTATGGATGTGACTTATCAGGTTTTCCAACAACATAAAACACTAAAGCAATTCCTCGTATTTAAGGGGAGAAATAACCAACTGCAATATCGTTTTCACACTTGATTTTAGAGTACAGGTTGTTTAGCCTTCCACTCAGCTTCATGTTTGCTCTGTCACCCTCTTAAACACTGAGCCCTACTGCTGAAAACACTGTTGCAGGCTGATGAGGCACAAATGGACAGAGCAGGTGAATAAACAGCAGCCAAGAGTGTCAGTGAATGAAGTTCACACGGACGGAGGCAGACAGCAACATTAAGTTAATGAAGGTTCACACCTGCTGGATAAAAACAACATTCACACTCTCGTAGTTTCTGAGACAGTGAACAAAATGTAAAGCCTCTCTGTAAGAACGGCTTCAGACTGATACTTCTAAACTCAGAGTTATTAACTCTAAAAAAAAAACACCTGTTTGCTGAGCAGTGCTTGCATGATGAGACTTGTTGCTTGTGTAAAAAAGATTTTCGCAACATCTTGTGCAGATGAAAAAAGACTCAGACAAATCAGAGTTTTACTTTGTATGACTTGTTCTATGTCCTAAAGCTTCCTGTCCCTATAGATGAACATCCCCCATCTCTCTCACTGAAGGTTTCTCTTAAGTGTGTTACTGTAAAATGCTGCTCTGTGGCTCAGCAAGAGGCTTAACAAGATCATAGGTCTGGAGACGATGGCTGCTTAGTTATGACAACAATCTTGATAATAGTTTGTTCAATACATATTGGAGTTCCTGATTATTAAACACATTACTCACTAGTTTAGATAATATCTCCTCCAAAATGAAGCCCTGACCTTGAAAGTTAAGATTCTTATATCCTATCCTATCCCAAACTAAGGCTGCATTTACACTAAATGTAAATCTGATAAATTTTCATTGCATTTGGCCTTGTGTTTACGCTGAAACGCGTTGTGTTTTGTCTGAAAACAGTAACTTTTGAAAACAGGCTCCAGAGTGGAAAGTTTCCAAAATACTCTCCATGCAGCTCCATGTTAACCCGCATCAGACCGTTTCAGGGTGAAACGCCGACGTCACCGCGTGCGCAGTACTCTTTCACATGAAAGCTGCGTGTGCATACCAGGAACAACAACAGCTTCGGCTGTCTGTCGAGTAACGTGTGAGCCGCCTACTGTGCTCGGTTTGTTATCCAGACAAAACTATCCAGACAGACTTGTTGTCCAGAAAAGAAACTCCTGCATCTCTGTGCGTCTATTTGCAATTGTTGGTTGTAAAAAGTTTTTCTTCTTCATACGTGTGTTGTAGCGGCGCTGCCTCTCTGCAGACCGACACCACCATCTACTGAACCAGCATGCACACTACAGTGGGTCCATACGTCTCCAGCGTTGTCATCTGAACGCAGAAGAATTTGAAAACGCAAAGGAAAAATCTTTGCGTCTTAAAGTCAGGAGTGTTCGTGTAAACGTAGCCTAAGGCCACCAGCAGATGAAACTGGTGGTCCAATCATGCTCCTGAGTATTTCTGTCTATCTGCTTTGGCACATTTTTATATCACTGTATGAAGAGAACAAAGAGGAAGAAAGATGTGTGTATTCAAACATGTTAAAATTTAACTGTCTTCCAAAACAAACTAGAAAAGCAAAGAGATTAAAAAAAACATGAACATTTTTTTTAATTCGACCCAATGTTATCCTTTAGGAGTTTTTGGAAATTTGGGATTATTTAACATCATAAACAATGTGCAGATCACCACCAAGTTCTAAATATTTTTAAATTGGGCCATTACCAACATCTCCTGAAAGTTTCAGCAAAATCCATCCAGTAGTTTTTGCCTAATCTTGCTATCAAACAGACAATCAAGCATGTGGGACTAAGAGCATGACCTCCATGGCGGAGGTAATTACGTGCCATCAATTAATTATATCAATTAATTATACATATGGTGACCCCATGAAATCAATATACCATTTGGTTTAATAATATTCTTACACAAGCAGAGCTAGTAAACACAGTGATCTTGGGAACTTGTGCTATGAAGTTACAGACCCTGAAATCACTTGAACACCACAGTCAAAGCTTTAAACTTTATTCTGCACTAACCCATAAATGAGTTTGATGTAGTTTTCTTACTATCATGATGTCTGTCTTAGATTCACCTCATTGAAAAGATGATTTTAGCAGGTTGTAGCTTTAGCCTGTCAGCTCAGTGTTTTTCCACACACACTCACAGCTGCTGAGGATAACTGCAGGACGATGCTGTGGTGATGACATGATTGCCTTTGCATGAGCTTGTTAGAGCAAGAGGAGCCTGTCCTGTCGCAGATGGACTTCTGATGTCTTTTTTTTATAAAGGGGGAGCTTATCATGCTGTTATTTTAATGATATTCTGAAGCTGCTTCCTGCAGATGCTTTTCTGAACTCGCTGTTTAAGTCCCAAGGTGGGGGTCTGGAATCCTCTATGGGGGTATTCAGACACTGAATGGGGGTCACAAGATGCCTTCCAAAATAAAAAAAGAAAAAACAATTGGGACTTTTTACTTTTATACGCAAACTTGTACTTCTACAGTATTTTGGAGTGTTTGAACTTTAACTCAGGATGACTGTAGACCTCGAAATTGGATGGTTGGAGAAAATGACTCAGCTCTCGCCTTTTGGTGCTGTCACCTCACCCAAGACTCCAAACCAATTGGTTACATGCTAGCATACCATTGTGGGGGTTGGGGTTGGGGTCCTCCTGCAGAGGAGTGCACAGATGCACTGGACTGAGCACTGACATGGCAGTACTGGACATTGGTGGGAAAAAAAATGGTCATTGATGCAAAGGAAGCACTGGCAGAACAGGTTGAGTTAGTTGCACCCTCTGCTGGATCAGGTGGTTCACTGCTTCAGGCGGTCTAAGAGGTAATGTTTTTGTTGATGTTTGTTTGTTTGTTTGTTTGTTTGTCGATCTGTTTGTCAAAAGATTACGCAAAAACTACTGGACGGAATTTGCTGACATTTTCAAAAGATGTTGGTAAAAGCCCAACTAAAAAGTGATTTGATCTTAGTGGTGATCAAGATAGCCAACATTAGAGCACAATCCTTTTTGCTTGAGCTCCAGTCACACATTCTGTTTGTCATGGTGATTGTGCACCATTGTCCTAATCCTGATTGAAAGTGCTTTGGTTGTGGTGCATGCGCTTCTTGATCTGGATCACTGTGTATAGTCATGGATGAACTCTGGGGAATGGGGAAGGGTCCCGATTGTTTAGAAATGTTCAAAACTGTCATGGAGAATCGCTGCTCTCAAAGGCAAACGGCATTAGAGTTGCATGGACAGGGCTTATTGGGCTGATAGTGGCCCAATCCAGAAAGCTTTCTGAGGACGATGGACATGTCCAATTGTGCCCCAACTGTGTCCCGTTCAAGGTGATTTCTCAGCGTTGTTCTTACATATCTCTTACAATAAGTGAACAAGACAAAAACGCAAGTGACAGGGCTCAATCGGAGCTTGTGTGATGCAAACTGGGCTTGAACAGGGCTGACATCATGCCAGCAGGATGGAAATTCATGGAATCCTCATCGTATCGATGTATTAACCTAACTGAAGTGGGATAGACGCCCCTGAAGCGCCATAGAAGCACCGTAAAAGGTTTACTGACAGTGGGGTGTTCAGGAGGAGACAGTCATTGCTTCCTGTATCATACTGATCAAACCAGCCTTGCCAATTGTGTACAGTCATGCACAATAGCTATGATAAATGGGAATGTGTGACTGGGCCTTTAGTAGCTGTCTAATTAATAATGATGTCAACATGATTCCAAGTGCTAGGTGTGGGTTTTCAGGGTCAGGATGGTAACTTTACCTTTGGACACTTGCTTATAGATGTAAGAGCAATATATGAGCTACCTTGGGGGAGGTTTGTGCTCTCTGAGCGCTTTCTAGTTTTTTATTCAAATGTTCATATACACTTTGAATATGGATATTTATACCTGAATGAATATGTGAATATTGGCTTAAAAATGACAGTCTAGTTCAGGGGTGGGCAAGTGGTGGCCCAGGGGCCAAATGCGGCCCTTACACATCATTAAATGTGGCCCGCCATTCATTCCTAAAAACCAGCAGCTGTAAATATGAAGAAAACTCAGATATCCAATAGAAATAATTATATATAATCTTATGTAAGTTATTTACAACCTTACTTTGCTCTTATAGTGTCTAAATCTCTTTCATGAAGCCTTTAACATTATATCAAGTATTACTCAATACTATATTTAACAAATGGCAGCAGCAAAATATTTGAATTTTAAAAACTTGAAAAACATCATTTTGATTTGAAAAAAGCTTCATTTGCTTTAATTCCATGTATATTAGCTACATTTGCTTGAATTCTGTATCACGTTTATTTCATTATGCATAAAAAACTTGTATTTATGTTGTAATGTGAATATTGGTATTCTAATTTTATGACATATTTATATTCGCATTTGTTGTTTATCCAACATTCTTTTTCATCATCGAAAGTTTCTGAAAATTTGTAACAATGTGGCCCTCAGGCTGGGAAAATGGCTTTATGTGGCCCTCTTGGTAATTAAAGTTGCCCATCCCTGGTCTAGTTGGTATTTTGTACCACTTTAGTTTTGGAGACTGTTTATATTGGCACCACAGTTTGATCTTTTACTTTGAAGATGACACAGACACAGACAGGCATGATTTACTGTTCCTGCCACACAGTTTAACTCTGCACACTATGATGGGTATTTAGTTTACACCTGGACAAGTGGATGTACAGTGTTTGTTTGTCCTTTACTAAAATCCACAGGGGGGCTTCCTGTTTACCAGGCCAGCACTGTGAGTCACCCACAATCTTTCTGTCACACTTGAGAACAGACACAAGTTGTGCTATGAACAAAACAACCCCAAAAGTCCACAGCACGTCTTTGTTTTGTCAAAGGGGGGTTGGTCTAACAGTTCCTGACTGTGAAGAGGGAAAGAGTGAAGGACAGGAGACACAATGCTGAATGGTTGCACGCTTTCTGTCACTCTGGTTTTTCTTTCTGGGAAATGGATCTGTTTCTGTCTCTGAACTTTGCATGCACACACATCAGACTGAACAAGGGAAGCTAATGTTCTAATCGGCACAAAAGCTTGATGCCTGGTAGCTTATTTTTTACTTTCAGCAACAGTTTAGTTTGTTTCCATACTGTTCATTGCAGTTAGTATTCAGGCTGATGTTAAAGGAAGGTCCCTCCACTCCTGATTACTTCATTTCCATAACCAAGGAAGTCCCTTTTGACCAAAGGAAGCTTGGAGCAGATGTCTCAGTTTTCCTGTCCTGGTTTCCCAGTGTTTGCCCGGCCTCTTAAATCCATACCAGTCATTTCTAATTAACATAGTAGAGCTGAACGATAATTAATGTTTGCATCATTATTGCGATAAAATGTGGGAAAACATGCAGTGAGCACATGGCAAAGGATGCCTGGGAGCTTGCAAAACAAATTGTTTGGTTTTATGAGTATGTTATGATTTTAATATTTACATTCCATTCAGGGTAGCAGCGCATGCCTCACAGCAATTAAGTTTCTGGTTTGATTCCTGTGTCAGTCAGAGCCTTTCCGTGTGAAAAGTGCATGTTCTTCTTGTGCATGCATAGGTTCTCAATGGGCACTACAGCTTCCTCCTACAGACCTAAAACCTGTTCATTAGGTTATTTGGTGTCCCCAAACTGCTCTTATGTTTGAGTGTGAGAGTGAACAGTTATCTGTCTCTCTGTGTGTCCCTTTGATTGACTGGTGACCAGTCCAGGGTGTTTGCTGCCTCCCTCCCAAGGTCAGCTGTGGTCGGCTCCAGCCCTCTGTGACCCTGAAAGAGGTGAAGAGGTGCAGATAATTGATGGGTATTCCATTCATTTAGATTAGATTAGATTAGATTGATTGTACTTTATTAATCCCTTTGGGAGAACTCCCTCAGGGAAATTATGATTCCAGTTGCGTTATATTATAAATAAAAGATAATACTTGTAGGCTACTGCTGCTGCTCCTTCCCCTCCTCTGTCTTCCTGTTACTCCTTGCTAAGCTGCCTGCAAATCTGTGCACAATGTTTATGAATGTGCAGAAGCCAGTGAGAACAGTGTTTTGATAAAAAAAACAAAGTCAAACATAAAATGGAACTGATATTTACCCTTCAAACATATTTATTTATCACATGAATGATTTTCATTGCAGAACTGAACAAAATCATTATTATCTCATTCATATTGTGCAGGCCTACATCTTTGTAATCATATCAGTGAACTACCAGGGCAGGCAGCAATTTTAGCTCCCCTTTTAGGATTAGTGTGGTACACTCAGCACTCCTTCAGAGGGGCACAGGTTGGTTATTTGAGTGCCTTTTGCCCTTATCAGACAGTGAAACCCCAGTTAATGAGTTCTGTTGTAAGCCAAACTGAACTAGACATCTTGGTGGACACGCAGCTGGTGGTGGCAAATAATGGGATTATTTGTCAAGGCAATCTGGTTTTAGTTTAGTGGTCCATTTTTATATTATCTTCCTCACTAAAACTGGTGATAAAATGTTTTCAAAATAAAAAGAGATAAGCCGACTTTTCACCAGGCTGTTAGGTTCAGGTAGGCTCCGTATGGCACAATATTACAGGTGTTTCCACTGTCACTTAAGAAAAAAGGGCACCTAAATGAACAGCCTGTGCCAGTGGAGTGTCCAGTGTACCTAATCTACCCTAAAGGGTGGAGCTAAACGTGCTGCAGTCTGCTGATTGGTCACAGTAACTGTCAAGTCCCATGAAGCTAACAGAAGCTAAAACAAATATACATACTTCGCCATATTCAAATAAGCTGTGGATTTAGAGTGCTTTGTTCTCTGCTGTTGCTTTAATGAATGTCCACATGAAACAATGCTCCTAAAGTGCTGGAGACCCTTCATTAGACCTGCCTTATTCATTGTCTGAAATCCCACTGATCCATCTTGCATCCATCCATCTCCAACCTCCTACGATTTCATGACCATAAGCCAAATGGCCCAATCAGAGAAGAGAGGCAGATACTGAAGATGTGATGTCGGTTTGAAAACAGTGGAGCCTCTGAAGCGATCTCTGTGGATGTGGTAATATTGCGGTTTTATCATAAGTGGACTCAGTATCTTCTTTGAAAGAGGAACAGAGAATGTCACTTAAAGCTTTACTTATGGGAAATCATGTTTGTGCTCTTCTCCCAACTGGGATCACTGCTGGGAAACTGGGAGAGATGCAGGTTAGTCTATAGTAGTCATGGTTACTCTTTCAAACCTTGGCAAATCTGCTCTCCTCAGAAGTTCCCCGGGAGAACTTGGTGGGGATTGTCGTTGACAAGGTTCTTGTCACATATAAATGGTAAATGATACATCTGTGATATAATTAAATGTAAGACACCAGTTAAAGGACTGAAGCGTAGTTTAAGCTTAACGGCTAACAACAGGGTTGAGCTGCTACGTCATACTGTGGCTCTGTGTGGATTGGTTAGTGATGATTGTGACTGACGATCATCCAATCACCAGCTACAGTTGCTTTTGAAGGTTCCGCCTCTGGAAACATATCTATGGGCTCTTCTCCAGGTGGACTAGTGAAATATTTCCATGGTGAATATATGGAACTTTCTGTCTGCCGTGCCAGGCTACTATTGTTGCTCTTTGTTTTTGCTCTCCTTCAGACTGCTACAGTGTTTTGTGCTGTTGTGGTGTCACACATTTACATTGCTGGTGGGACCCTCCTTTCCTGGCACACATCACTACCCTCAAGTGGAGGTACAGCTGGCGTTGGGAACACAGAGAAGATCACGGCTTCCTGCTCCAAACTGTACCGAACTGACCTGAAGCAAAGCAGATCACTCAATGGAAATAAGCCTATACTAACCTACTTTAAAAACTCCCAAAGAGCGTCTTTGTTGCTCTATAAGTGTTTGAACGTTTTATTAAACTTTTTGTAAAACAAGACGCTGCATTGATGACACAAAAGCCCTGACATACCAGCTTGGCAGGTGTGCAAGTCAACACTGCGCTCTGCTGCTTTGGCAGCAACAGAAGCTTTGTGTGTTTGCAGCATTGACGGCACACAAACACACATGCAGACTTCTCTCCATGCCGCACGACTTGGCTGTGGCTCTGTTTCCACCTCTGCTGCCAGAAAAACACTGCCACCTGCCCCTTACCCCTAATCCCATTCCACAGTTACCTTTAATAACTCGATGACAAAGTGGAAAAACTGTGTAGCACTTCATCTTCATCCAGGCTACATCAGAGGGGCTTTTATTCTGGTTTTATGTGGCATCCTGAGACAGCTGATTTACTTTCTTATGGCTTCATCAGACAGCAGGGGTTTTAACGAGATGAAATTTTCATATTTTCATATTTTTGTCTTTTTTTGTCAACAAATATGTCAGGAAATGTCCTTTGGGTAAACTTTTTCACCCTTTCTTTCGTGAGAAATAAAGTAAACGATTCTGGCAAGTATTTGTCATTATCATGTTATAAATGTTTACAGTGTGTAATTACAAGAAAAAAAAGACATTGATTCTCTTCATAGACAATTGTAAATAAACATGTTCAAAAGTTTGAGATGACCAAAAATAAACAGAATCTAATTTACATTCAGTCAAACATTTTTGTTTGGCTACAGCATTAATGTCCAAGTTACAGCTCGTTAAATTAGACCTGTCCAGGCTTCTTCTTCTTTTTTTTTTACTGACTGTCCCTGAGGCAGTCCTATTAGCCCCCTTCCATGATTCACCTCTGGTCTCCCCTCTCCCTGTCATATCTCAACATTTCCTCCTCCAATATTTCCAAATTCCAATTGATGAAATCTATAAAGCACGATCTATGACCGAAGAAGATGATCAGTTACGAAATACAACAAAACACAGTAAAAGAATAGCAAGAACACACGCCAGAATGATACTACTGCTGTTATTTACAACATTTATACATTTTTTCCACAGAAAATACTGAAAAAGCACTTCTATGTCATTCAGGTATGGCTCACTGAACCTTTAACTCTCTCCCATTCAGTCAGCTTTGTAGTCGAGGAGTTACAGTAGTGTTAGGGACGCACATCTTTTTTATTCACTGGCAACATCTTCATGTTTAAGACAGGGTGACCCACTTCTATCAGTTTACCTTCGGCATCATTTTCAAATCCAAAATTCAACCAGACTTCAGACTTTGTCCATTTCAAGGGGGAAAAATCTGTGGAAAAACCTGTGGCCAAACCTTCATTTTCAGAGGCCAAACAATGCGCTCCTCCATCTGTGAGGGACCACTGCTGGTTTACCAAGGAGCCGACTCAAAGTTCTGTCCTTTCAGGGCAATGAGCATCATCACCATGAGTTATTGACACAGTGTGGTAATCAAACTCAGTTTACCAGTAATTAAAGCAGGAAACATTAATACTAACCATCTGCAATTTTACCACGGTTTATCATTTTGTAACCGTTACATCCTTACCAGAGAGCAACTTCCACTGGACAGTTTGCAGCTCAGTGTGAAACTCACAATGCATTTGTATGTAGCTCAAAGTGAGTACTAGCCAGTACATGTATGGGACATGCTCTGAGCACATATCTGGCTCAGGGATCAAAAGCATTCCAACAGCAACTGAGCCAGATTTTCCTCAAAGTGTCTCAAAGAGAAAACACTCCAATCCATCCAACAAACTCCCTGAGATTACGCTTTCACAACAGCCTTCTGTCTTTGTGCTGTTGTTTACACGTCCGTGGGCTGGCATTTGTTTTCCACAGAAGGATGCTGATGGTTTCTTCCCCATGTGTGTTTCTGAAACAGGGGGTCTGGGAGGTGTTTGCATGTCTCGACACAGCTGGCTCACATCAACTGCTGAAACAAAATCCACAACAGCATCTAGGTCAAGCGTGCCTGTGGACATGTGTTCATGTGTTACTCCTCCGTGTCGTGCATGAACCACATTGAGCCGGCTGTTGTAGTCTTTGTTTTGAGAGAACTGACTGTCAGAGCTCTGTCAGAGACCCCAAGAAGAAAAGATTCCTGTCAGTGCAAAAAAGGTTGGATTTAATGGTCTTGTCTCAGGGCAATTATTCTAAAAAGGGAGGACGTGGACCCTAAGGCTCTGTTTATGTGACAATGAAAACAGCCGAAAATTGAAAGTTTTCATTGTGTTTTTGCCTTCTGTTTATGCAAGAACCATCAGTGTTTCCCTCTGAAATGCTGACGCCAAGTGCATGTGCAGTACTCTTCCAGTTAAGGGTTGTGCGCTCATCCCAGGAACAACAACAACAACAGCTTTGGCTGTCCGCTGAGCAACATTGTGTGCTGCTTACTGTGCTTGGTTTGTTATCCAGACAAAAATATCACTCATTTGTTGTCCAGACAAGAAACTGCTGCGTCGAATTTTGTATTTTACAAGTATGCCGAGGGGAAACTGATAGAAGACAGTCTCCCTGTTTAAACATGAAGCTGCGGCAAAAGAAAAAGACGTGCGTGGTTGAAACTGCTGTAACTCCTCGAGTAAATGAACTGACCAAACCGTAGAGAGAGAGAGAGAAAGAGAGAGAGATAAGATTCAGTGAGCCATACCTGAGAGAATAACAAGTGGTTTATCAGTATTTTCTGTCTAAATAATGCCTAAATCTTGTAAATAACAGCATTATGATTATTCTGGAATGTGTTCTTGCCGTTCTTTCATGGTTTATACACCGTATTTTGCCATATGTTGTCGTAATAGATCGTCTTTTTTCCGTCAAAGTTCGTGTTTTATGGATTTAATCAATTGTAATTTGCAAATATTAAAGAAGGAGATGTCGAGGACATCTGCCATGGAAAGGGAGACCAGAGGAGAGTCATTAAGGGGGCTAACTGCTTCAGGGACTATCATCAGTAAAACAAAAAATAAATAAAAAGGCCTGGACATGTTCAAAGTAACAAGCTGTAACATGGACACTAATACTGCAGGCAAACTACAATGTGTGAGTGTATGTATAATAGGTTACATTTATTTTTGGCTGTCTAAAACTTTGAACATGTTCATTTTAAATTGTTAATGAAGAGAATCCTGTTTGAAGTTATTAAAATGTTTTTTCTTTTCTTTGTTTTTTCTTTTCTGTTTTTTCTATTTTTCTTATAATGACACACAGTTTAAGCATTTATTACATAATAATGACAAATACTTGCTAGACTTATTTACTTTTATTTCTCATGAAAGAAAGGTAAAAAATGTACTCAAAGGGCATTTCTTGACACAATTATTGACAAAAAAGACAAAAAAGAAGTGTTAAGATTATCATATTAAAGGGTTAAATGATTTCAAGACTGTGTAAAAGTACTTTTTGAACATTTTGAGCACACTGCAAAAATACCACGATAATAATGATAACCGTGATAATTTTGATCACAATAACCGTGATACAAAATTTTCATATCGTTACATCCCTACTCCAGTATTCGGGCTGGGCGATTAAATCCCATTTTTTCCCCACAAAACTCAATTTACGATTTTAATTGATTTTTTTCCCATTTAAAGCAACAAAACTCCAAGTGACACAAAAATGACATAAATCATGTTCTACCTTTATGTTGTCATATATTCCTGAATCAATCAGGATTTCCCTCTTAAAATTAAAGTATGTGTCATAAAATGTTGATTATGCAGTTCTCACGGAGGCAGGTTTGCCTACAAAAACACTGAAGGCTGGAGGATTTTCACAGCTTGTTAACATGTTTCTCTCTGATCACTATTTAAATAATCTAATTTAAAATAAATAAATAAATAAATACAAGCCCTTAAAAGTGCTTGTGCAAAATCTGACAGGGCCACCATCATGAAAACTGTAAAGTTTCAGTATTTATATTTTTTCAAACTTTCAACTATTTAAAATTTAAGTAAGTGAATGAAAAAAATCTCGATTTTTTATTTTTGAATCTTCTGCAGAAAAAAAAAATCAATCGATTTGATCAATATATTGCCCATCCCTATCCAGTATACATCGATTATCAGCACAGCTTATTCCTCTAGGCTGCAGAGGGCTGGACCCCTTCCCATCTGACTTTGGGAGGGAGGCAGGGTACACCCTGGACTGGTCCCCAGCCAATCACAGGGCCAACTGGGATGCCCATTGAGAACCTACACTTGCACAGTGAGAATAAGCAGATTACACACAGAGAGGCCCTGAACAACACAGGAATCAAACTAGCAACCTTCTTGCTGTAAGGCACATGCACTACCTGCTGTCCCACCGTGACATCCTAAAACAACTAAATTAGCCTGGGTGAAAGCAAAATATTACAACTTTAATTCAATCTTCCCAACAATTCTGAATGTGACCAAAATTTCAGAGTCAAGAGTTAGTAAAGGCATATGCCAGCTTTGTTTTTCTTTCCTTGTCTTGCCTCACTCCTGAATCCATGACAAGCAGATAGACACCATTCTTTCCACTGTGCATACAGTAACAAGGAAGAGACAACAAAACCACACCTGGCATCATTAGCTTAGCTCAAACACTGGGAGTTAATGGGAAGTGTTAGCCTGGCTCTGCCTACTGTCATCAGATAAAGTCTTCAGCAGCTCTTAACGGTCCTGTGTGCTTGCTGTGACCCTGTTTTTTACAGTGTTACGTTCCATTATCTACTACTATCATCATATTATATTCTACTTATGAACTTTGTTTAGACCTCCTTTCGTGGTGGTTTGCTCTAGTGATGCAAACAAGTTGAGTCTTATGAACGACTCTTAAGTAAATGGTAAGAACTGATTGTTAGCTGTGAGTGAGCCTTTCGTTTGTGAGCCATTCTAAAATTTGCAGACACATCGCTGTATGCTGACCATAGACATCCAGGACTATTTCAGTAGCCTTCCACTTTTTTTGTTTGTTCGCACTGCATATGTTTTTTGCATGTGCTCCATGTTTTCTTCTGTCCAGAAAACAAACATTTTCCTTATCAGCGTTGTCAGGGGCTCAATGTCTTTGTTTGGAGCTCATGCTTGCTTTTGAACCTTGTGTTTTATTGTCAACATTAGCCTCTTAAATCTTCCTGGCAGATGGCTGATTAGTCATTTCAGTCTCATGCTGCAAAACCAAATAGTAAAACCCACAGTTTTGACATTGTTATTTCTGTCTGAATTATGCAACTCAGAAAAACACAGACTGCTGAGTTAGAATTTTTCCCAGAGCTGGCATCATGCAGCTTTAAGTAAAGACATGATGTTTTGTTGACTTATATTCAACAGTTTTGTAAGGAGAGCAGCATAATCATTTATTGTCAGTCATGTTTTTAAGTCAGATTTTAGTCTCTAATAACCTGGTGCATTATGTGGTTCACAGACTGATTATCAGTCCTCTTAAGTCTCTAGGTCAATCATCTTCAGTCTCTTTTCAATGTGTTGCCCTGTTGGGTGTTAACAAAAGAGTGCTTGATATTATTTCTTCGAAACTATTCTACACGTGGGATGAGAGTCAAACAAAACAAATGAGTTGATAAACCTTCCATGCATGGGTCATCTACTACATTTGTCCTTGGGTCCATTTTTCTCCCGACATGTGTTAAGGAGGCAGGATTTAAAAAGTAATGTTGTCCAATTAAATGTTTGAGAGCTACAAAGCTGGATTATTTTCAGAAATATTTTTAATTAGCCTTCGAAAGTGAGATCATTCCCTTTCACCTATAATTGCTGCAAACATACAAGAGGATACTGGGATGCTCTGGTTACTCCTGTCATGTGAGGTCATGTTTCCTCCAGTGTCCCTGTTTTCTGGTTAAATATTGGATCACAGGTGGGTTTCTGTAAAACCGTTGAAACAACTGAAACATGAAGTCATGCCTGATGCCTTTAAATCAAAGACGTTTTGGGGAATATAATCTGTAGCTTTCAGGAAAGACACCATTAAAATAACAACTGTCTTCAGCTAAATGAACAGTCAGGTTGGTGTTTGTTCAGTCTCACTCGTTGTGTAGATGTTGATGATCATGGTCTTGATTTATCAGTTTGACTTTAAGCTTACTGTTTCTGCTTCTGTGATGTATCTGTTATCTCTGCCTCTAAGCCGGTCCTACAGGTGACGTGCAGCTTGAGTCTGTGTTGCGTTAATTCAGATCAACGTGCAAAGCCAACCTGCCAGATGCAGGTGATGCATCTGGCAGGTTGCATCACCTGATGCAGGTGATGCATCATAGGTATAAGTATCTGCATACTTAACAGCAAGTATATCTCCTGCTTTAATAGTATCATAGGTCAAGTCAAAGGATACGTGGTTGACTGGAGGTCTTCTCTTGGTAACCTGGTGTCCTTGCTAATGCCCATCAGTCTACACAGTTGGGTTGGGGAAGCCATTATGGGCCTACTGGTGATGGAGGTAGGCAGTAGGGCTGAACGATTTTAGGAAAAGATTGAATTGCGATTTTTCTGGCAGATATTGCGATTTCAATTCGATTCACGATTTTTTTCAAATCAAGCTTTGGGATATTCAAATATAGGGCCGAACGATTTTAGGAAAAGATCTAATATCGATTTTTCTGGCAGATATTGCAGTTCATGATTTTTTTTCAAATCAAACTTCAGTGCAAAATTCACTTTGTTTACAGTACAGACAACAGTAAGGAAATAAATGATGAAAAACACTTAGCACATTATTCACCTTCAATAGTGATGATAAATAATCTGTTTTCATGAACTTCTACTCCTAAACAGAGGCTTTGTGTTGTTGACCTGCTTACCAGCACTTTTAACATATAGATTGTCCACAAATTTGTAAAACAGTATGTGTGTAATACTTGACACAACAGATCCTGAGTCAGTCAGGAGCACTGCAAAAAAATTGCAGCTTTGGCGATCACAAAATTGCACTGTCTAAAATTGCGATTTCGATCTGAAAACGATAAATTGTTCAGCCCTAGTAGGCAGCATCAGTTTTTGTTTTTTTTTATAAATTTTTTGATAGGAGAGAGACAGTGGATAGGCTTGTGAAAGGGGGTGAGAGCAGAAGCAAGTACATGGGGTGCCTGGTTGCTAACCACTCCGCCACTAGCTGAATCTTGCATGTGTGAAGATCCTGGGTCCATGCAGTGTTTCCAGTATTGCAGCAACCAGGGGCCGTGTGGCTGATTAGCTAACATCAGTTAGTATGTGGGGGCAAGTGGGTTTAGAGGTCTCTACACTGAAGGCTCTTTTCATTGCACAAGTAGCTTCTGTTCTTTAAGTAAGGGATAATGCCCGACGAGGTGTCCATTATCAGAAATTAATGGACGACGCAGAGGACGGTTGCTTCCGCGGAGTCCATTAATTTCTGATAATGGACACCTCGGAGGGCATTATCCCGCTTATACCTTTGTCACTTATGAAAAAAAATACATATTTAATCAATTATTAATATGTTAATGGTATTTTTATACCGTTAAAATCATTCGTTTTAAACAAGAAGCGGCTGAGCGGACTATTTAATATTGCTTGTTGTAACACGTTGCTAAGGTAACCTCCTCTGGCCACAGAACCTGCAGCTCGGTCGGCCGCAGCTGTTGTATTAGGCTTAATCAGTGGAGGGAAGTGAGATGATTGCTTAACGTGATGTTACGTGAAAAAAGTGTGATTTCAGAGGGCAAGTGCACCTCTTTTCATTGTGTATATGTGTATCCAGAGGATGATGCGATTTTTTTTTTTTTCAAAGAATCAAAGTCAACAGATAGTTTACTAAATCGTTTTTATTGCAAGAAATATTGTTCACCATTCACTCTGATCATTAAATGTGCTATCAAGCAAGTAAATCGAATTCACCAAACAGGTTGAAGGAAACCATGAAATCGTTCATTTTGTCTACTGTCTATGAGCTAGGCGATGTCAAGAGTTTCTGTTGCCACGGTTACCAACTACTGTTTGATCCAGCGCAGTAATTTAGAACCATCAGGCTATTTGACCGGAACTTCTGTTCTAGGTGTCCATTATCACCTTTTAACGGACACCCTGCAGCCAATCAGAATCTAGTATTCACCCAGACCATGGTATAAGAACAGTTAACATATAAAATACACAGTCTGGAACAGGGCTGAACAATATATTTTTATAACATCACAATCGTAACGTAACCTTACACCCCAGACGGACAGTTCCATATATCCATCACGGAAATATTTCACTAGTAAATCTGGAAAAGAGCTATTTGAAAATGTTTCCGAGGTGGAACCTTCAATAACAACTGCAGCTGGTAATTGGACGATCATTCTGCATGTCACACTCATAGCAGACCAATCATATTAAGCCACAGTATGACGTAGCAGCTCAATCCTGTTGTTAGCTGTTAGCTCAAACTTCATTTCAGTCCTTAGACTATCATCTTAAATTAAATAGTACCACACAGACGTATCATTTACTACTTATATGTGACATGAACCTTGTCAATGACAACCCCCACCAAGTTCTCCCAGTAAACTTCTGAGGAGAGCAGATTTAGCCAGGTGTCACTGAGTAACCATGACTACCATAGACTAACCAGCATGTCCATGGAGGATTTCCACACTCTCTCCCAGTTTCTCAGCAGTGATCCATGGTCCCTTGAGAAAAGCACTGAGTTGAGTCCTTTGATCATTTTAAAAAGAAAAAATAGTCATTTTCTATTAAAATTGCAGGTATTGCTGCATCCACGGAGACCGCTTCGGAAGCCGCCACTGTTTTCAAACATGCAGTCACATCCCGCCTCTCTTATCTGACTGGGCTGTTAGGCATTTAGCCGGTGAAGTCGTTGGACAAAAGACGTTGGCAATACGAACATGCAGGATTTTAGACAGTGGATCAGGCAGGTCCGTCTGCTCTGCAGGGCTAATTATAATGTGGGTAAATGCAATGGTCACATTGGTCACATGACTCAGAGCTCATCACACTGCCATTTCTGTGTTT
Organism: Scarus forsteni; assembly: GCA_036419115.1. NCBI lineage: Eukaryota > Metazoa > Chordata > Actinopteri > Labriformes > Labridae > Scarus > Scarus forsteni. Next base: position 4,387,101 of record JAZDUH010000347.1, on the reverse strand, counting down.
AGAAGAAGCAAAAAACACATTTTTTCTTGAGTCCTTGACTATGTACTGAACAAGTCACTCTGGTTTCAGAAGATGTGCTGAGAGCCGGCACACTGGCAACAAATTTTGTGTTTCCTGCATATGAAAAGTTAAAGTCTTGATAATACTGCATTACAGTTCAAAGAGTCACCGTGTTAATGTGGACTTTCAGCTGATTTTCTCTGCCTTTGACCTTCTTTTGATGGTGCAAATACTTAACATAAATGTCTTTAGTAAACAGCTGTTGTATACTTTTAATCTACGTATCACAGGAGAGAAAAAAATTCATTACCTTTTCCCAACTGTTCAAACTTGGTCTAAAATATAGGTTGATCAAATATATGACTCACAGATAGTAGCAGTAAAAGACAAAAAGCAAACATGACTCAATAAATAGCTAAATAGAAAGGAAAAAAAATGCAGATAAACCTTGTCTCATACTTCATCAAATATACCCTGTCCCCTGGGAAATGCTAAAGGAACATAAATTAACTTGTGTTTTAATCAAATGTAAGTTGCTTGAAAAAGTCAGATTATTATTATTTTTTTTTTTGTGAGCTGTCAGAGGAGAAAAGTTTGGAACAGTCAGCATATTCAGTAATTCTCTCTGGAGGTCTTTTTCTGAAATATTGCCACAAGTTGCAGTAACAGGCTTAGCTTTATGTACTGGACACAAATATTACAATTTATTTCATATTCTGGAACATTTGAGGGATTTCCTGTCAAGTTTGGCACCAGTATGAGGCCCAGAGTTCAGAGCTGTCTGTGTCAATACAAAGTTATGATGAAATATAACAAAATAATCACTACATGTGTTTGCAGTTTTCCTGGGTAAATAAGCATCTTTTACTAATGAATCTTATTTTTCTGTTGTTGATGTGTCTGTTTCAGGCTGAAGTATTGTTTTTTCTCTTCATGATATAAGCATTTATTTTTAAGTGTGTATAAGGGGAGTAAAAACTGTGAGAGCGAAAGACAAGGCTGCTTTTAAAGCCACTTCCGTCTATGAATACCCTTCGGTGTAATCTAATGTTCTTAGTGTGACAGAAATGAACTTCCTTTATTTTGTGGCTCCTCGTGTGCACAGGTCTAATGCTGTTTTTGTTTTCTTAGACAGTTCAGCTGAGAGTCTGACAGAAGAGGCACAACATCACCTGACAACATGTCCTCCCCCACAGTGAGTCCACCCTGCAAGCAGGAGAGGAGAGCCAGCTTCTTCAAGGTACGTAATACTCAAACAAGTCACTGGTTTCTACAGGCGGATCTTAAAGGACAGTGGATTTGAGGACTTGTTGGTGGAGGGCAGGTGACCTTCAAGGTACAGGCAGAAGATTAAAGAGAAGGAGGAGGGAGGTGGAGCTGAGCACAGCACTGTGCCTTTCCTGACAGATTTTTCATCTCTGGCATGTTAAAGGGTTGGTTCAGGTTTTTTTAAATGGGGTTGTTAGAAGTCCATGGCACAACTAAATCTGAGGGTCAACGAAGGAACTGGTGAGCTTTGTCCCTGTGGAGGTATCTGAGGGCAGAGAGTAGCCCATATACAGCAGTACATGGTGCCACCAAAAGCTTGGTAATTAATCCACTTGTAGGTTAAAACTACTTAAAAACTAAATATTGGCTTGACAGTATGTGACTGTAAGATTCTTAACAAGTTTTTTTCTTTGTTTGAACTCATAGTTACTTGTGCCACAGGCTTCTATCAGCCCCATTTAAAAACACCTGAACTAAACCTTTAACATGCCAGGGATGAAAAATCTGTCAAGAAAAACACAGAGCTGTGGCCCCAAAAGCACTTTAAAACTTTATCATGTAACTATTGTTTATAGATGTAACAGCAACATGTAAGCTTCCTTGGTGGAGGTTTGTGCTCTCTGAGTGATTTCTGGTGAAAGAATTGAATCAATTAGCAGAATCCTTCATGACACTGGTAACAATAATTATTAATCTTTTTAATTTTCTCCCCTACTTTCTTCTGAAAGCGTAATGTATCTCAGTCTGACTGTTTTCACCTCGTGAAGCTCTGTCTTTGTTTGAGAGGTGAACATTTGACAAAGCCTGTAATTACAGCTGCTGAAAACACTTCTGTGTTTACTTCTGGAGAAGCTTTTGGCCGGGATACAGTGTGATCAGTCTCAGAAAGAGAAGGATCCATGTTTGGTCTTGAACATTCAGGTGATAATTGGTTTTAACATACATTAAATTAAAATAAAGACAAATACTAAAAATGGAATGACTCAAAGAAACTGACCCTATAGTTGATAAATCCTGCAAAAGGGTAAAGGGAAGTTTGTTGGACCCGATTAACATCTGAAAGCAGCTGGAATCACAGATCATGATAGATAATGACCTAATGTACGTCTTGTCCTGAAGATCTGCTAGAATTGTCTCAAACATCTACAGGTTGGTGACGCCCTGGCTTATACCATTGGTTCTCTACCTTTTCTTCTGAATTTCATACATTACTGTGCAAAATAAACTCTTCAGAATAAGAATCTCTTCATTGTCATTGCAGCAGTGTAATGAAATTGAAGTAGCAGCTCATGTATAAAAAAGTACAAGTTAAAAAACAATAAAATGACAACTGTAAATATAAATGCTAATTAAAATAGCATGACACTGTACTATAAATATAAATAACATGCCATAATATTGCACAGATGACAGAATATTCCACCAAAAGGCTGCATGTATTGTGGATGTTCGTGTGTTATGAGATTGTGTGGAGTTTAGTGTGTTGACAGCTGTGTGTAGAAGCTGTTTCTCAGTCTGTTTGTTTCTGCTCTGATGGTCCTGAAATGCCTTACTGAGGTCGACAGTTCAAAGAGGTGGAGAACAGCGTGGATGGAGCTCTGAGGATGCTGTGGGCTCTTCTAAGGCAGCGTGTTGTAGATGGGTGGAGAGCTGATGATCTTTTGAGCAGTAATAATGACCCTCTGCAGCGCCGTCCTTTCTGCTGCTGAGCTGCTGCCTTAAAAAACCACAGCGAGACGCTGCAGCTCAGCGCTGACTCCACAGAGCAGAAGGACGTCAACAGTTTCTCTGTGAAGTTGTTTCTTCACTCTCTGTTGTGCCTTTTGAGCACTGCTGTGGCATTTGCTGTCAAGGACAGACCCTCTTGGATGTTTGTGCCCAACAATCTGAACTCTGACCATCTCCCCTCTCTCCCCGTTAATGACAATCGGCTGAAGGTCTGGTTTCCTCCTCCTGAAATCGACTGTCAGCTCTTTCGTCTTGGAGGTGTTGAGATTGTTTGCTGAGCACCGTGCTGTCAGCCTGTCCACCTCCTCCCTGTGTTCTGTCTCATCTCCTCCAGAGATAAGTCCTGCCACCGTGGTATCGCCGGTGAACTTGATGATGGTGTTGTTTGGGTAGGTGGGGGTGCAGTCATGGGTGTAGAGGATGTAGAGAAGGGGACTCGGCACGCAGCTTTCTGGAGGAGCCCAAACTGAGGAGAGGCGGGGTCCTACTCTGTGTCTGTGGTCTGTCAAGAAGTTATAAATCCTGTTGCTTGTGTGCTGTGAAAAACCCGAGTCCAGTAGTTAGACTTTTTCCCACATGAAAAACCCCAGGCTGACGTGGGCTCATGTTCCGTGTAAAAACTCTTAAAGACAGTTTGCTCTAACTGTGCTGTTACTGTCAGTGTGCTGTGTGTGTCGTATATTGGTTTTAAATTGCTGCAAATGCAGATAGAGATTGATTGATTGATATTGACTTCAGCTTTATCTTTGGCTCTCAGTTCAGTGCTGTTTGTTACTTTAGAGAGATCTTATTTTTAGCTTTTACAGCTCTTATATTGGTTCACAATATTCTGTTCAGAGGCACTGCTCAGTGTGCTACACTGTCTGATAAAGTTATTTCAGACCAGTCTTTGTCAGACTACAGAGCAGAGCTGCTCTTGCTGTTTATCTACAGCCTGTCATAATAACAGGCTTGTCTTAAACACACACAGAGCTGAAGTGTAACCACACCTCTCAGCAAAGACTGAAAGAAATCAGTGCCACTCTCAGGGCTTGGAAATTTATAAGGGTTTTTAAAAGATGTTTTTAAATAAGACTTTAACAACACTTAATGTTCATCTAAAGTGGAGATACTGTCAGCTCTGAAATTAAATAAATATGTTTTTACATTTGGAACCTGAAACAGCAGTATGTTTGTTAACATAGAGGAAGATCTATTCTTTATAACAGCGGATAAGGCTTTTGTTAATTCATCTACTTACAGGTTCTTTATTAAACTCCATTTTCATGTACCTGGCTCAGTCTTTTGTATAAATGAGCTGAGAGAAAAGTTAATGTGACTTGGAAATGCTTCTAAACTGAATGATCAGTGTCGACATACATCGAAAGTATTAGATATTATATATATAAAAATTCGGCCCCTTTGTTGTCTGAGTCCAGGATGCAGTTTGACCTGCCAAACTGTCCTCTGATTCAATAACATGTTTTTTTTGGCAGCTTCCAAGGTCTTTGGAACAAAATTAATCTCACAACTGTAACAAACTGTAACAAAGTGGCTCTATCGCTTTTGTTTCCTCATTTGTTGTTGTGAGTAAGCTGATGTAGTTTCATAAAGCCATGCTGCGTCAGACCCGCCTACCTTAAAGATGGGGGAGTAACTTGGATGAGACGAAAGTACACTGTGTTTGTGTGCTTTTAGCTGCCATTAGCATAAAACCAAGTCCCTTCATTTAAATTGACATGACCTCACAATCTTAACAACTAAAGCTGATTGGCTGAAAGTGGGTGTCCCTTGATTTTCTGAAGGCTTAATACAGAGCAAGGAGGGAGCACAGAAGTTAAATGATCTCCATGTGGCTTCAGTAGTAAGATGTTGACAGGTAATCATGTTTTTTGGGCCAATGACACACAAAATAAACCACATACCAGCTTTAAAGAGGTACTGATAAAGTCTTTACTGTAATAAAACAAAGAGCAGGTTGTTACCGACCGTGCAGAGTTGGGCCGGGTGAAGTCGATACCACAAACGGAAAGGACAATTAGTATTGACTTTGATTTTGTTATTTTTATTTTTACAAAATAAGAAATCATTTAGCTTTGTGGCACAGCATTTAATATCAGGAGTGATGTGTATTAACTAGGTCTGAAAGATCTATCTTTTCCGTGTCTGTATCGAGATATCAACATTGAAGGTATTAAAATGAAAAAGCAATGACATAAACAACATAGATTTCCCCCCGCTCGCTCTGCATGTAAAGCACTGGAAGTCAAAGCAAATTTCATTTCTATGATTGCCCTTGAATTCACCGCTTGGTTTTAACGAAACCGTAGTCATATCATATTGTATCGATATCGAGTTATCTGGCATGAATATCGATATATGAAATTTTTTCCATATCGTCCAGCCCTAAAATTAACTATTATTCCCACTAAAACCTTTGCAGGCAGGCAGTGCTCCACTCCGAAAATCAGCAGAAATTGATAAAGAGATTGTTGAAAATCAGATCAGTAAGCAGAACTTTTCATGGCATTGGTATCAATACAATCTTATTAATTTTTATCCCTATTTTAAACCAAGTTATATTATTTATCACTTTGTAGCTGAATATTTTTGTGGTAAATTTTGTTTTTAAATTTAGTTAAAGGATATTCCAGGTGAAGTTCCTCTTTCGACTTAAAGTTCAAACACATATCATGCATCATCATTAAGCTACAAACAACCTGAAGGTATTTTTTCTTATTTTAATCGCTTCACTTATTACCAGAGCACATATGCTGTGTACGATATGAGAAATGCATCGTTTGATAACATTGTTTATATCGCAATAAGTGAACTGTGATAAGTAAACAAAGATAAAAAGTGTCTTTGAGTTTTAAGTTAGTACCCTCATGTATTCAACCTGCTTTATGCAAGAGCGATAACGGCAGTATGGTTTGATCCTGAAGAAGTCAGAGACTTTTTTTGTCACAAATACATACTAGAAAAGCAGTCAAAGAGCGCAGACCTCCGCCAGCACCACAGTCCTCACCCATATTATGATTTTCACCATAAATATTAATCCTACCTTTATTTCATCTAAATATTTAGATTCCTTGACCAACAAAACTTGCATTAGCAACTGGATTCATAATGATATCTATTTTAGTTCAGTAGTTATTCACCAAAATCACATTTTTCGTCATGGCAGATCCAGACCCTGATCCGGATCAACACCAAAATTGAAGCGCTTCTTCCTTTTCCCATGCTGAACATTTCCTGAACATTTCATCAAAATCCATCCATAACTTTTTGAGTTATTTTGTTCACAGACAGACAGACGGACGGACGGACGGACAGACAGACAGACAGACAAACAGACTCTCCCGAAAACATAACCTCCTTGGCGGAGGTAATAAGGGGTTTTATAGCTAACTTTATATTATCCTTCAATGGAAATGTGTGAAGGTGTGAAATCTGGCCCATTCCTGTTAAAATGTTTGTTTTACTACTTTCAGAAGTTTTTGGATGACAAAATAATGTACATTGTCGTTCAATGCAACTGCTGCCCTTCATAGAATAATGTCCTTTATTCATTATAAGCATGATTCTCTGGTGAGGGTCAGATTGACTGTATAAATTAACAAACAATACTCAACAGTTTATTTTAAAGCCGTATTCCGGAGGCTTGTCACAAGAGCACCTCCTTAAAAGAGAGATCCCCTTTTAATGGCTGAACGTGTGAGCAGTGAGCTCCTCCTACACATCTGCTGGGGACTGTAATTTACTGAAGGTTAGGGAGGAATCCACGGGGAAGGTGGGGTAGAAGGAGAGCTATGAACAGAAGACAGAGACAGCAAGCTCAGGAAAGTCACTGTTGAGAAAAGAAAAAGAACTTAGATCATGTAAATAGAAAAGTTCAAGACTGGAATGAGCTACTGATTCCATCATAAAATTCAAGGACATATTTTCAACAGCTTATGATGCAACATTCAGGAGGAGAGGTCTAGAAAGGCACAACTGTAAAAAAAAAAAAAAAAAAAGACCTACTTTTGATTTTCAGGAAAGTTTGAAATCTACATTAATCTGCAAAACACACACACTGTTTTTGTAAATGAAGAAGGTGCAACAGCTGTGCAGATCTTAAGTCTTTAATTTAAACTTCATTCACCTCATACTACATTTAGTGCCCAGCTGAGAAACTTTCTTTCTGACTGTTAAATGATGATTTCTTTAAATTAAAAATGGTTTATTCACATTTAATCTGTGGCTTCACATTTTCACGTTCAAGACACGTGAATACATGCTCACCTAGTGTGGGTGACACATCTCTGACAAGTAAAACTTAAGTAAATAATTAAAATTTTAAAAAACATATTCAAAAAAACTATTGTTAATTACACTTCATTTCCAAAAACATGGTATTTGTAGTTTCAGTATGATGCACATCTGAAAAGACTTTGCATGTTGGCATCATCAGGTAACCACTGAACAAGTGCCAGGTAAAATAAAGTTTAGTTCATTAGTATTATAGAACACATTCATGCCCTCTTATACACATTATCACACCACTGATGCAGCAGTGAGAACAACTTGGCTTTAAGTGTCTTGCCCAAGGACACATCACCATGTGATAGCTGGAGTGCGCTAATGATGCAACAAATGTAACAAAGAAAACTGGAAAAAACCTCCAATGATTCAAACCTTTTATTCTCACTGTCTCTGTGGCAGTTTTTATGAAGTTCCTTACAAAAACAGCTCTCTAACGTGGTATCTTTAAAACAAAGGAGGCAGAAGAGCTTTAAAATAAAATATCCGGCTTCCTCACAGCAAAAAGGTTTCTGGATCGACTTTTGGGTTTTGGCCTTTCTATGTGAAGCGTGCATGTTCCCCCTATGCATGTGTGCAGGTACTCTGGAGAAAAGACTTACATGTGGTCAGTGGGAGGAAGCCAGAGAGCCCACAGAGAACCTGTGCATGCATGGAGAACAGAACTGCAAACTCCTCACCAAGGCCTTGGTGGACGTCCCAGCATGCCCTTTGCACAACTGTGACGCCTCCATTAGGACAATATTGATCGATATTATTCCAGATTTGTAGTGTGACAGTTATATTTTTTATCCTTGCATTTGTTTTATAAGTAGGGATTCACTATTTTATCAGGACGTTGTTGGTAATGCTGGATAATAGCCTAAAAAGTTTAATATTGATATCAGCAGATGTCAAAATATCAGATGTAAGTATTGACCATAAACTGTAAACCCCTTAACTTCTCCATAGAAGGTATTAATGTCCTTAAAAGAGACAGACACACGTTCACATCCACAGGGAATTCACAGACAGCGATTCACTTATTAGTCATTTATCTTCACTGAATGATAATTTTCATAGATTGATGGATGGATAGTTATGGGTCGGCACCATCTTCAGCCAGTGTTAAGAGTCAATGTCATTTCAGTTTCAAGATTGCTAAGACGGTTTCTCTCAGCCTTTCCATGAATTGGCTGAACAAAGTCAAAGTCACTGTGACCTCAACAGTGTTGGGCACGCTACTTTAAGAAAGTAACTAGTTATAGTTATTAATTACTTTCCCAAAATAGTAACTGAATTACAAACAGAATTACTCCGTCATAAATGGTAAATGGTAAATGGTAAATGGACTTGAGCTTATATAGCGCTTTTCTAGTCTTTGACTACTCAAAGCTGCTTTACACTGCAGGTCACACCTACCCATTCACACACAAACGCTCTCACATTCACTCACTGATGGTTCAGAGTTCCTATGTTAGTTATCCATCAGTATCTCTAACACATTCACGCCCTTTCATGCCCATTTACCCACCACTAATGCAGCAGCGGGAGCAACTTGGGGTTAAGTGTCTTGCCCAAGGACACATCACCATGTGTCGCCTGGAGCAGGGCCTGAACCTGCAACCTCCCGATCACTGACCAAGCCACTATCCAACTGTGCCGCTGATGCTAATTAAATGTAATTAGTCACCTGTTAAAGTAATTGATGTGTTACTTTTGAAAAAGCTTTTGCTGCTTGAACTGTGTGGCTCCACCTTTCTCTCCCTCTGTGTTGTTACCTGCTGCAGCAGCTCTGACATCATCAATGTTTTCTGTGTTTTTGGTCTCTAGATTTTAGATTTTCTTACAACAGACAGACACTTTGCTTTAGGACATAATGTACACTTCACATGTGTGTTCTTGCCTTTTACTTCTTGTATTTCCATTCTGAAAACACCGGTTTTAACCCCACAGACCACTCTGGACTAGCCATTGCTGCAACTAGCTGTGTTGCCAGATTTTGTGTGTTTTGCGATTGAATTAAGCATTTTTAAAGAGAGAAACCCAGATGAAACGTGTTTTAATTTTTTATCCATGTTCCATTTAAATTTCAGTCATATTTCTTTTTTTTGTCTTTTAATTTACTTATTAAACATCAGTTTGTTTAGAGGTGGAACATCCTTTTCTTTATACAGAAGTGAAGGGAGGGGCTACTATTATTTATAACTCAGTCATTGCTAAACAGTCTGTCTAACCTTGATATTTGTAACCAAACAGACATGTCAGACTTTTATCTAAGTTTTACCTTAATTCTCTACAGCTTATTATGGTGAAAACAGTAGTAGTCACGTTAGAAATCAATTTAATTCTGGCTGTAAGGATTTATTTTAGGCGGAAAAAAAGTTTTTACAGTAAAAAGTTGTATTTGTGTTAGGGTGGGATAAAAAATTTTAATAACTACTAAATTGGATTTTACATTAACGGTAGATCATGCAGCAGATTCCTTCTGAGTTTGGGGGCACAACAAACCCAAATGAGCAACTGCACTATTGGAACAAGCCCAAAAAAGTGCAACCCATAACTCCCAATATACACATACAAGTTAGACAAAGAAGAAGCTGAAAGTTGCTTATAATAAGCGAACCTGGCAACCCCGGCATTGAGTTTTACCGTCTGTCTGTTAGCGGTGCAGCTCCTGTCTTTGTCTGGCTGAGTGAGGCAGGTCTGATCACAGCTGCTTGACGTCGATGCAAAGTGACGCGCCACATTTCACTGTCGGTAACAGTAATGGCGTTGTAACATTTGAGACAGTAATTAATGAGATTACCCGTAACTGGGAAAAAGTAATGGCGTTAGGAATGCCGTTATTTCTAACGCCGTTACTTCCAACACTGGACCTCAATGAATGAGATTTTGACTAATCATACAACCACAAAAAATAAAAACAGACTTCTTTCAAGACCCACAAACATGCTTTTACTCTCAGGTCTTTATAATGACAGAAAGTTATGTAAATCAATGTTAAACTAAGTTGTGAAATAAGGGCTGTTGTCCACTTCAGTCTATTTTTATTCAGAATGTGAAGCAGTCCTCTGAATTAATGCAGTTCAGTCCGAATTTGAGTTCCTCTTAAAAGACTGACCTAATCGTTCCCTCACTCTCCTCAATCAGCTGATCTATTGTTGCCCAACACATAGCAGAACTAGACAGATAACTGAGAAATGAAACATATGACGTTAGCGTAATTTAAGGACAAGTTCAGTTGTAGGAGACACAAAAACCTCCCATTGTTTCATTTTGAACTTCAGAGGTTTTGAATGTAATTTAATGTTCTTCATTCAGTGTTGGAGTTTGGTTTAAACTTGATCACCAGCAGCACCAGAAACTGTGTCGACTTGATTATCACAACATTGACCAGTATTATTCCACATTGCTAGCAGGATGTAATATATTTTTAACCTTTCATATGCAGTAAGATTAGGGATGCACTATTTTATCAGGATGATTTTGGTTTGGGGAGATAATGGGAGTGGGAGAAAAAGTCGATACACCTAAGTATCGCAATATTTTGTCTGCCAATTTTAAAATTGATTTTTTTATTCAAAAATCAATATACCCCCCCTACACACACACACGCACGCACACACTATAGGCGCTAAAGTCGCCAAATTGAGGCAAGCGACATTGCTGAATAAAACAGGCCATAGCTGTTAAAATAGTGCTGAGTAGTGTTACTACTTTCACCAGCAGATAGTGGACAGGTTTCTATTCAAAGTTTTGGCGTATATTTATTTTGAAACACACACACCGGACCGAGGGACGTGAGTCTGGCTGTAAAGCAGAGCAGAGAGAGAGAAAGAAAGAGAGAGACACGCACAGAGTGACAGAGTCAGTAAGAGTATTCACGATGCTGAGAGTACTTCGTCAAGTAGCCTACTGGCTGACTGAATCTGAGGAATATTTACTCTCTGAGGATGACAGTCAGTTGTCCAGTGAGGACAAAACTGGCGGTGCGTGTGCGTGGGAGCGGGTCCGCGCGCCATTACAGTCCCCGAGCAGCACATACGGAGGCCGATGCTTTGCCTCTCCGGGGCCGGTGAGTGCCGAGGAGGGAACGTGGTCTGGGATGCGGGGAAGCTCAAAACACCGCGAATAGTGACGGTGTTAGCGGGAATGAGAAAAGACCGCAGAGCTCTGGACAGACGAGGGAGAAGCTGGGGGTAAAAAGCACAGTGAAGGCAGCAGAGGCGTTCAAGCTCGGCCTGTGAATTACAGTGATGATGATGGCTGGGAAAACTAACCACTTTAAAACTATATCCTTTTTAAATCTTCATAGCAAAATTGAATATTTTCTTGAAAAAACTCTGGTGCCTAAAGGGTTAATAAGCCACTTTTAAATGCAGTCCAGGCTTTTGAAGAGAGAGTATAAACAGCTGGTTAAAATATATTGCTGAATAAATCCTAAAAAGTCACTCACATGTGATGTGTATTTTTTCTGATATAGTCTGGAGGCATCATCATTGTTCGTCTTTTTTTTGGTGTTAAAAAAGCTAACTAAGGATTGCAAAAATCGGCAATATCGTAAAATCGCAATTTAAATCGAATCGGCACCTAAAAAAAATCGCAATAAATTGAATCGGGAGAAAAGTGAATCATCCCAGCCCTAGCAAATAGTTATGAGGCCTCTTATTGGATAGTTACTGCATGGGCAATTATCTTTCAGCTAACAACAAGTTTTTTAACCTTAGCTGATGCAATGAGTAGTCTTCTCATTTCTTAATCTACCGTTTCAAAGACATCCTGTGGTCGTGGGAAAAATGTTAGTCTGTTTAAGAAGGGTCAAATCAGTGACATGCATCAGACAGAGAAAACATCTAAGGAGATTTTAGAAACTACTAAAATTGGGTTAAGAACTGTCCAACTCATTATTAAAAACTGTAAGGATAGTGGGGAACCGCCATTCTCCTCTAGTATGAAATGCGCTCGGAATAAATCCTGAATGATCGTGATCGGCAATCACTTAAACATTTGGCCAATTCATATAATAGAAAAACAGCAGTAGAACTCAGGGGTGTGTTTAGAATGGACTTGAGCTTATATAGCGCTTTTCTAGTCTTTTGACTACTCAACGCTGCTTTACACCGCAGGTCACACCTTCCCATTCACACCCAAACACTCACACATTCACTCACTGATGGTCCAGAGTTCCTATGTTAGTTATCCATCAGTATCTCTAACACATTCACGCCCTTTCATGCCCATTTACACGCCACTGATGCAGCGGCGGGAGCAACTTGGGGTTAAGTGTCTTGCCCAAGGACACATCGCCATGTGTCACCCAGAGCTGGGCTTGAACCTGCAACCTCCTGATCACTGACCAAGCGCACTATCCAACTGCGCCACCAAAGCCACTTTAAGGGCTCTAATTTCGTAGACCAGGTGCAAGCGCAGGCGCACCTGCCTGCGCCGGCCTTCGCCGCGCGGATTGGGTGTGACCTGCGCACTTTGCAAGTTTCCTGCAGTGCCAAGAGAGGCGCACTCATGGGGCACAGGGGCGCAGAGGTTGAGCGTCCACGCCCACGTCTCTGCCTCTCCACGCAAATGTCAGAATAGGAGGAGAATAGACGTGAGTGGGATTAACACAGCCGATCGCAGTCTTCACCAATCAAATGAGCGCCTCTCCTCACCTTTAAATGCGCTGCGGCTGTGGCGCAGCGTCTGATTGGTCTGAATTATCCCCGCCACCGCGGAAACAGTGTGCTGGAAAGACCCAGCAGTGGAGACGCTGTCCCTTCAGCATGAGAATGGACAGCGGGGCGCGTCACCGTGTGGGCCAGCTCCCGGGACAGATGTAATCTGTTCCTTTGTCATTAACAGGAGTAAAAAAAAATAAGAGACAGTTACACCACTGCTGCTTGTGATCCACCTGCACTCCTGGTTTGTCATCGCCAAATAGCAGAGCCTTTAGTGATAAACTGTATACTCTCCCGGTGTCTCTGCCTCATCCTCCTTGCAATAATGCTCTTCATCTTTTTAGAGCACGTTAAAAATAAAGACTAAAATAGAGGAATATGGGAAATAACAGGTAAATCCTGAGTGACATACATTTATTTTCTCTCCTTTTTCTTCGTCTTTTTCCCCCTTTTTTTCTTTGAATTTAATGAAATGAGAGAAGCCAGATATTTACTCAGTATCAGATGTTAAGGCTGTTTATTGTTGACTTGTAAGATGTGCATCAAACTTCCAGATACCGTCAGGTTAAGTTTCCATTATAACAAACGGCTTTAATCCGACATCAGATGTGACGGGACAGTTAATATAGATACAAACGTATATGCTGGTTTAGACGGGGACATTAAATAGTGATTGCTGTGATTGTGTATTGCATTAAAATGTGCCTGACACTCTGGAAACCTGCCTCTGAGGCTTTGTTGACGTGTGCGCACATGTGCACCTGTAACCAAATTACATCTGCGGAGGGTGTGCTCCGTTTAAGCCGAGAATAGACCAGGTTGGAGCAGGCGAGCTTTCAGCGCACTTTCTGCACTGTTTTTGGCACGAAATTGTCACTGCGCCAACATGAATCTGCCGACACCTCCCCCTGGTGCACCGACGACTCCCCCTGGTGCGCCGTCACACCCATCTCTGTGCAGACGGTCTACCAAATTGTCAAATTGGCAGCGCACGGCGGTGCGCCACACGAAATTAACACTGCGCGGGGTGCGCCAGGCTTGCGCCCCCTGTGCTGCGCCACGAAATTAGAGCCCATCATTTACACACATGGATTGGCCACCACAGAGTCCAGAACTGAACCCCATTGAGAATCTTTGGGATGTGCTGGAGAAGGCTTTGCACACTGGTCAGACTCTCCATCATCAATACAAGATCTTAGTGAAAAATTAATGCTCCACTGGATGGAAAGAAACCTTGTGGCATTGCAGACCCTATACCGAAGCTTATTGTAACAATGCCACAGCGAATGCGTGTGGTAATCAAAGCTAAAAGTGGTCCAACAAAATATTAGAGCGTATGACCTTTTTCTTGGTGGCGACTTTATTTTGGCCAGGCAGTGTAGGTCATCATCATTAAAGTGGGAACAGTAGCACATGGAAACTCAATGCACTCTGAACGCTTACTGAGGCTGCTTAGAGAGAAATAACCTGTCCATAGACCAAAACAGCAGACTGACATGATCTACAAACTAAAGCTGTAGCTAGAATTATAACTACTAAGCTACTTGACTTTATGTAATCCATTTAAATTTTTGTTTAACTCTACATAGAGCTCCACGATGGCTTTGCAGGTTAGTGGTTGAGCTTCACATTAAGAAGATTGCTGTTCTGACTCCCTGTGTTGACCAGGGTCTGTCTGTGTGGAGTTTGTATGTTGTCCCCGTGCCTGCGTGGGAAAGACATAATCAGTATTGATGATGATTGATGAGATATCTCCTCTCTGTGTTTGACTGCTCCCTCACTTTTCATCATCCCACCCTCTCTCTTCTCACAGTGAAAGACAGACTGAGGGCTTTTGTGTTAAATTTTTCTCTTTAAATTATGTTAAAAATGTGCATTTGAAGAACAGATTGGTGTGATGTTTAATAAATAGATCATAAACTTTGCAGGCTTAATTGATCAGACTGATTGGTTTACGATTGGGACTGCACTGAGCAGAACTAAGGAGCTCAGCAAATCTTATTTTCTCTATATGTTTTCTGTTTTTTATTTCCCTCCTCATCTCGTCCTCATTTTATTGTCCTGGCTGAAAAGTTTAATTACTGAAAGCACTTTTATTTTTAAAATGAATCATTAATGAAAAAACTTGATTACTAAATATAATAAAGACATCAGATGACAGCTTTGACTCTCACCTGTCTTCAGATTTTCTGTTTTTCACTGAAGGTGGAGTCTATTTGGATGATGTAACTTAAATCACTCTTCAGTCAGTCAGTCCGTGCACAGTGAGTGTGAGATGAAGACTCTTCCTCACAGACTTCATCTGCTTCAGCGTGATTCCACTGATGTAAACCTGTGTACATGAGCCCAGACCTGACGTGGGATTTAATCATGTCCTACGCCCACGTTCAAAGTTTGATGAGCGAGTCTGATGCAGCATGTCACAACAAACACGATTCTGTCTTCGGTTTGCAAGCGTTCATTCACAGACAGACTTGATTAACTGTTTCCTCTTTTGTAGCTCAGCTGGGTCAAAGGGAAGTGGTTAGGCGAGGGGTTATATTGCCTGAGCCCACAAACACGCACACATACAGTACATAGAAATCAGTGTCACTGCCTAAAATCAACAGAACTAATCACTGCTTTTTGAGGCAACAGAACAGTAGACACATGGTTTGTTTGCACTGATTTGTAACCTGACATGTCTGACTAAATGAAGGCGCTCCTGTTCTTTCTCTGTAGCTGATCGACTCGTTTGCCTGGGAAATCGGCACTCTAAAGAAGGAAATGGGAAAAAAGACCAAACCTGCAGACAGAGACAACAAGACCGATCCTCCTTTAAGGTGAGTTTTAGAAATCAAAGATGTTGAGCGTGCACTTCAGAACATGCAGTGCTGTTCCTCAGGGCTACCAGGAGAGGTCACTCTTTCCAGGCCTGCGGTGTCATTTCATGTGAGGAGACTGAATGTCATTCATATGTGTGGTCATTATGTGCGGTCAGATTTGAGCATAGCTGAATGAGGAGGAACTGCAGCAGAGTGTTGTGGTTTACTCCTGTTAATCGCTAAATTCAATCAAAATGTGCGGTTGCAAAATCACCGTCTTGGTCGAGTATTTACTGTAAATTTGTGGTGATTCATGCCCTTCAAATACGTCACTTCCTAAGAAACCAGAAAGTACGAGGAACTGTCAGATCACTGATATGCAAACAGTTTTCCCGTCAGTGTGTCTGTTATGTAATGATAGAAAAATTCAATCTGGTAAATACTGTTGTTTTTTTAGCAGCTGTCAGCACAGAAAACAGTATCACTGCGTCATTTAAGAAATCATTCAGGTTTTTGTACAAACCCAATGAAGCAGGGACGTTGTTCAAAACATACAAAAACAGAATGTAATGATTTTCAAATCTTTTTTGACTTATATTCAATAAAATACACTCCCAGAAAAGATATTGAATTCAAAGTCTAAACCTAATTGTTTTTTGCAGATATTAACTCATTTTTAAAAAAAATAAAAAAACGTGGACAGGGGCATGTTCACCACTGTGTAACGTCACCTTTCCTTTCAACAACACTCAGTAAGTGTTTGTGAACTTGGGACACTGTTGTTGAAGCTGTGTAGGTGAACTTCTTCGACTTTTTTTCTCCACTGAACTTAGTCAGTCACCTCACTTTTGTGTTTACCAAAACACTCCTGATGTAATTTAGCTTGAGTTTGGCTTCTAGGCTCTGTCCTCAAACACAAAAATCTTGATTTTGAGTTTTTTAAATCTTCTTCAGAAAATAATTCAAAAAATTACTTGATTTAGTCGATATATTTCCCAGCCCTAGTCGAAAGCAAGTAGAAAGTACTGATGCAGGGCAGAGCTGGCAGGGCAACAAACAGAATATGCTGGAAACTCTGCATTGTAAGTAGCCCGCTACTTGGTAGAGTGTTTTTAATGTGGTCACATGTAGCGTGTAAACTAAGTGAAATTCATTGTCTGCCTAAAGTAGCTTGCAAGTGTAGCACTATTTATTAAATGTCAAACAATTTACTGCCTGATGACTTCTAGTTGACTTAAAATGTATTTTAAGAAGAGGTTTGTGTTATGACGATATTAGATCATGGATAACTAGAATGTATCTAGAATCTGCCAAAGCAGAGAATCATGCAGGGTTTATTCTGTTTGCTGCAGTTCTACACTCGCCCTCTTTCCTTTTGGAGCAGCAGGAGTTAAACTGAAAAATATTTATAATAATCACTGAAATAGATGTAAAATTGCAAAAGAGGACAAACAACCAAATTGTATTCCAAAATTTTGCCAAAAATGCTGAATTGTTTTCAGTAAGACTGTTCTTAAAGCAGGTAGTTTCATGATTTAATAGCTGACACCCAAACAACTCAATAGTCACAGCTATAAAACGACAAATAATTCAAATCTTTGTGCACTGGCCAACATGTTGGAAGTTGAAGGTTTATGAATAGCATTTAAACTATGTTTAGTCGAGTTTTTATGCATTTGGAACGATATTTATCAATGTAACTTTGGTTCTGGTTGATGATTTTTGTTAATTGATGTTAATTATTAGAATAAAAGAATTGTGATGAAATAAGATTGTGCTACTGCCATAAAATCATGATCACCCACCCCTAATTTTCAGTGACAGTTTATGCAGAACTTACTGCTTTTGTTTTTTTACCTCTGAAAATTACGACGTCAGAGTTTTTGTAATCTTAACGTAAAACTCTCTGCTGTGCCTGCTCATCTGTTCGCTATTTGTTTTCAGGCTGGCCGAGGAGGTTGGAGGTCTCTTCCTGCCAACTTCACCTTGCTCTGGGATCGGTGCAGGACACCCTGGAGCGAGAGACTCGGGCTACGACTCCCTCCATCGGCGGCTTAGCGTTCTGGACAGACTGGTGCACACACACGCTGTGTGGTTACAACTGGGCCTCAGCCACCAGGACGCCACACGTCTGCTGCAGAGCCAGCCTGCCGGGGTGAGGGGGTGACGGAGTTTTGACTTCAGGCTTGTTAGAAATGTTCACAATCACTGTAACAGATCAAGTAAGATGATAATGTCTCTCCTACAGCGGTAGAGTGTTTAATATCCCATAAGACAGAGCCTCTGAAGACTCTGCTGCCAGTCAAGTGGTTGTTCAGAGCAGGTCTGACCTGCTGAGTGGTGTGGATCTGATAAAGAGACTTTCAGCCTGGAAAGACAATCCTGCCACACAGAGAACTCATTTTCACAGTCTGTTTCCTTTCAAAAGAACTTGTTATTTCATTAATACCTCAGCCAAGAAGATTATGCTTTAATCATTTATTTCTTTTTCTGTGAGCAGGAAAAACCAAAAAGGTCTCAGTAGATTTTGATGAAATTTTCAGAACTTTCAGGAAATGTTGATCATGGCACAAGAGCCAGGAGGGAGTGGGCCTGTGTTCGGCCCTGGACTTTCATGGTTCAGACCAGACCACCCTGACTCACAACATTAAAAAATGTAGATGTTATTTTAGCATTACTACTGTATCATCTTATAACAATGCCATATTATCTTTACTCTTGTATTTTTGAAGAATTTATTAAAAAAATCTGATGGTAAAGTTAATCCCTCAGCAAGTTTATCTCAGTAATATTTAAAGGTTTATCATTGTCTTTGTCAAGTTAAAAATCTTTCACAAAAGGTATTTGACTCATTATAGCTCCATGGAAGTAAACACTGAAGTAACCTCACAGTGTGTTTCCTCTGAATCGCAGACATTTGTGGTGAGGAAGTCCACCAGCCTGCAGAGGAAAGTTTTGTCAATACGCATGGACAAAGACTCTGAAGTTTCTGTCAGAGACTTCCTTGTGAAGGAGAGTCAGTACAGTAAGTATCTAGAAACTATTGATAACTCACTTTGTATTTTTTCTGTTTATTTTCCTGTAATGAAGAAAGCAATCAGGTTTCAAGGTCAGTTCCTCCAGAAACACAAACTATTAGAGCTGGAAAAGTGAGCCGGTTATCTCAGGAAATATGCACATATTTTGTGGTGAAGTATGTCTGTGTCCGCTCCTCTGGAGCTGCTGTGATTTTAGGAAAGAATAAAAGTTGGCCAAGTTCCTCCAGTGGAAAAGCCGCACCACTTTAAACAAGCAGCTCAGGGTTTCCTTCTTTCTTTCTTTCTTTTTTTGAGTAAAGTCTTGTTGTAGTCATGCTAGCATGGGCAGAAACCTGCAATTATCCTCCAAGCCTGAGTGATTTTGACCCACTTACAGTAAGAAATAAGCAGTGAACTCATGCAGCTCATGGATCTGAAATATGATGTACGGCTGTTTTACCAGGAAAAGCAGAAACTTTCAGTCCAAGGCCTGATCATTTCTTTTTCATGGTTAAGTTTTTCTATTAAAGCTTCTTATTGGCTTCAAACTAAGTTGTCTACCCATCCATCCATTTTCTATGCAGTTCATCTCTTCTTTGGTCCCAGAGGTTTGAAGCCTCTCCCAGCAGACTTTGGGTGAGAGGTGGGGTACGTCCTGAACCGGTCACCAGCCAATCACAGGGCCACATAGAGAGAAAGACAACCATTCACACTCTTAACTACAGGCAATTTAGGGTCACCAGTTGACCTAAAGGGCATGTTTTTAGTCTGTGGGAGGAAGCAGGAGTGCCTGGAGAGAACCCACTAATGCACAGGGAGACCATGCATACTCCACACAGAAAGGCTCGAACCAACACAGGGGTCAAACCAGCAACCCTCTTGCTGTGAGGCACATGCACTATCTGCGCTGCCCCAAATAAAGTTGTTATATTTCATCTTCAGCATGATCAGCTTTGTAAGACAATCAAGAAGTATTCAACTCTTGTCTCTCAGATTAATCGTGGTTTACATGTTGTATTTAGACTGTCCAAGACCAAAGCCTAAGGACTGTTATGCTGTTCAGTGAAACTTGACTCAATGCAGCTCTGGTTTGCCTTGAAGTGATAAGTCAGCATCGTCAGGGTGGGTTTCTGCGAGCAGAAATGAGGAAGTGGGAGTGAAACCAATCTCCAAACCAAAGAGACCGTCTGAGGTTGCCTGGTGTCTGCCTCTCTACTAAACACAACAGAAGAAAAACACGTACATTTGATATTTTATGGTGAACTGAAACCAGCTCCAGGCCTTGTAGGACCTTTGGGGACACATGACCACTGTTATTTAACGAGAGTGGATGACCAAAGTAACACAGATGCTAAAAGGCTTCAGTGTATTTTAAGCCCTTTTCAGCCCTCATATTATCATAATAAAGTTATGACGGGTACCAGTCAGAAGCACACAACGTCAAACATGCACGGTGGGGGTCACTGTTCATAATGATAGTGTGGGGACAGTTTTACCACAATGTATTTCCCATCTCCAGTGATACATGTTAAAAAGTGGATCGACAGCATTGAGTAAAGAGTTGAGAAGAGCACTGCAGCACAGAGAAGTGAATATGAAGCAGCGTGACTACGAGCTTGATGATTAAATCGGAGAAAGAAAGCTGCAGTGTTCAAGCTCCGTACCCGACGGCAGCTCAAGACGCCTCTTTGTGGGCTTCAGAGACAGGGCCGGCCCAAGCCTCTATGGGGCCCTGAGCAAAATTTGATTTTGGGGCCCTCTATTTCTGCCAATATTGATCATTCACATACCTACTATAACTCATTTCATGTTCTACTCTGTCATTATGAATACACTTGTAAAACTAGATGTCAGATCGTTTGTATGTCCTTTTTTGCGACATAATGTGTAACCTGCACCTAGGCCCTTGGATGCGCAGTGCACACTGCACGGCTAGATGCAAAAGAGTGTAGAGAGGAAACTACACTCTGTTAACATTATAACGTCTTTTTTGTACATGAACGTACATTTGACAATATATGAATCAGGGCTGCCAACTTTTCAAAAAATCTTGGAGTGAGATTTGGTGAAGCCAATTCAAATTTTCAGCACGTCAGGGCGACATTCAACACAGAGTGCCTCATTTTGTGTGGGTTTAATCAGAGTTTGCAACACTCAGAAGTAACAAAATGGTACAAGTGCAATCAACTTAGGTAAAGGCAAAAAAATAAAATTAAAACAAATGCTATATTTTTGCTGTTGTCTGATCCTCAAATTGCCTATATAGTGATATTTAAGCCATACCTGTAATTCTGTCACTGTTCCTCATAAGTCTATTTCCTACCTGTATACAGGTTTGTGTTCATGCACAACCAGTAATTTCAAAACCAGTGTTTTGCTCTCCAAACACACCAGTCTGATCACCACTACAGCAGCTTTGCAAGAATTAAAATCTCAAAACAATATCTAAAACTCAACTATTCTTGAAGATGTTTTTTTAATCAAACTTTACACAAAATAATCTGAATATATCACAAATCTTAATACACAACCTTTACACGATTAACCCATCAAAGCCTTTTATATCATATTTGATATATATATTTTTGTGATACCTTTACCAAATCAATATGAACAACAAATACCCCCAAAAAACATCAGAGTAATTCAGAAAAATAGTAAAAACATTTGTTTTGTGGCTAATCAGTTGCCAACAACTAATTCTATCAGATGAGAAACAAAAAAATAAATATGGTAAATTCTGAGATTTTTTAATTTTGTTGAATTTCAGTAGAAAGTGAAATGAACATTTCAGATCCAAAAAAATGATTTTTCTTGCTATTATTTGTGCTTTCATGCTTGAAAGGGTTAAATTATGAAATGCAATTGAATATACAATCAGCCAAGATTTAATTTTCCTAGTAAATGAAACACATTGGCATCAATGTGTATGCTACAAATCTACACCATTATGAACCATCCAGTATAAATCTTGAAAACATATGTAGTGATTTTAATTGGAGGACAACAAGGAGTGAAAATTAACCTTCAGAATGTGATTATAAACTGGATTTGTTCTGGATTTACAGTGGAATTTTTGTTTTATTTTAACAATTCACTCCCTGCTTTTCAGTTCAAATACCATGCTGCGTTAATGTGAAATGTTGAAATGTTGTCAGTAAGCTTGTTTAACAAGTCAAGTGATAAAGACCTTATTAACCGAGGGTGGCTGGGGGGGTGAAATGGGGGTTGAAATCTTTCAATAATTAAAATTGTCAAATAAAGTATTTAAAAAACTTGACTTGACTTGTTCTGTGCAGTCAGAAAACATAACAATACATTTGGAAAACTTTTATTTGGGTTTACAGTGGGGATTTCTGGTGGACAACTTAATAGAAGGTGGGGAAACGACCAGTGGTGTAATTTTTCTTTTATTCTAGTTGTTAAACACTGTTGGATATTGTGCACTTAGGCCTCCACACACTGAAGACATTTTTGCCTCATTTATACACTGTCCACTAAAAACAGCCCTGAGACCTACTTATGGGCCTCCACCCACAGGCTGAGAACCACTGCACTAGTAGATTGTATTTGAAGCTTGATCCTTCCATGATTGCTCTTATATCATGAAGAATATGAGACCCGGGAAACCTCAGGATGAAATAATCATTTAGGAAACAGTGAGTGAAGCAGAGGCTCAGAGCTGGACTGATGAAGAACGTCGCGTTTTGATTCATCAAAAGGTTGACCCATTATTTCTTAAGTCTCTGTGTTCACTTAAAATGTGCGCATGAGCTATCAAGACACAGTTTGAATCACAGAATCACACAAAGTGACTCTCACTCTCAGTGATCTCTCACTGTCTGCTGGGATGCGCGTCTGCGCCTTTACGCACACCAGCACACAGAGGAACGCGCGTACACGGAAAGTGAAAGTTAAAGTCACATAACCATCCTATAAGTATGCTTGCACATTTTCTTGTAGTTATATTGTATTTCTTTCTGGTGTGTAAACTCTGTTTACCTGCGTATCTGGTTTACTACACCACTGGACACGACCCCTGCGTCCCCCCTGCGGTTTTTGCTTCTGACTTCAGGGTGAGAAATCGGACGTGTGGCATGAGAGCGTGTGAAACCAGTCAAATGCGTGAGTCTCACGGCCAATTAGTGAGAGTCGTCAGCCCTGTTATGAATCATCATCACTCACACACGGAAAAAATAATTTACTTTTTTCTTTTTTTAAGTTAATTGCTCTTGGGGGCCCCCAAGTGGTCACGGGGCCCTAAGCAGGTGCTTAGTTCGCTTATGCCTTGGGCCGGCTCTGTTCAGAGATCTGATGGTGAGCAAATGATTTACAGAACTTTGAAAATCTGTGCTATGGAAACTTTTTAAAATGTCCTGAAGCACATTAAAGTTTGTGTTAATCTACTTAAAACAAGATAAACTTCTGCTACGGCGGTCGTTTTGATCCATTCTTCCAAGTGTCCCTTTGCTGGCCTCACAGCGGTTGGACAGCATGATGTCTTCAGCCGTCCCTATATGCCTCAAAGTTTCCAGGGACTATTCACTGCTATTCACTCTTCACTGAGCCCCTGAGAGCGACCCATTCTGTCACAAATGATTGTAGAAGCAGTCTGCATGCTTGATTTTATGCACTTGTGGCCACTGAAGTGATTTAAACACCTGAATTCAGTGATTCAGATGGATGAGGGAGTACTTTTGGCAATGAAGTGTATGAGTATCCCTAAACTGAAGATTATGTCTTCAGCCTGCTCTATTGTAAAGTGTCTTTAGATAACACTTGTGATGAATTCTCTCTATAAATGAAGACTGCTTCATTGATAGACCAGTTTTAATTAGTAAGCATCATCATTTCCAGTAATGCACGGTGCTGGACACGCCTACACAATGCTCCTACCGGTCAGTCTTAAGACCTGCCTTAACTCTGTTTGTCAGAGGGTTGATCCAAAGTTATAGTGAGATGAAGTTTACATTATTATTGCCACAGACTGGCTTCAGTGCGTTCTTAAGGCTTTTCTGATAGTCACACAGCTGAGGTCTCTGTGACTTTATCCAGTTTTGTCTATAGTTAATGATTAAATAGTGCTTTCATTTCTGTGAATGTGTTTTCACACCGTGCTGCTGTCTGTCAGATTTATGGTGACCTGCATACTACACTTTAAAATAACTTCCCCTTCTTTTGTCTCTCAGATGTGTGTGAAAGTAGCACACCTTTGATTTGGTCATGTTTATTTTTAGTCATCTGAAAAGCTGGGATTTTCCTGCAGTCTCAACAACACACCTCTTTATCTTGCCTTTCTTCCTCCTGTAGTGCCTGCTGTTTGAGCAGACATTTGTCTTTGTCAGCTCCAAACTGGAATTTCCAAATGCTTACACAGTGAGAGTTTGTGCATGTGAATCATTGCCCACGGCAGCCCTCACTGTCTTCACCTGTTGAAGCTGACTGGGACTGAAAGTTTTAGACTGTGGACTTTACTGCTTCTACCTGCAGAAAATGAAAAGCAGAGCAATCATACTGTTACAGTAAATACAGACTTAACAGAAGGTAAACAATGACAGAAAAGGCTGTCATCTTCTCTAACACGTAATGATTTTCTCGGTGCATAGTCGTAAATTGGTCAGACATAAATCACAGAGAAGTGTAGTTTGAACACAGAACAAACTTTAGGAAAGAAAAGCTCTGACCTTGCTTTGGCTTTTATCATCTCTTATGCACAGGTCACAGTGTCAGGTTAGGTGATTTAACTTAAACTCGTGCTGTGACTTTGCTGACAGGCATGACAGACTTACTCGACTGTACCTGAATACACGTTACAACCAGTGATGACACGTGCAGAAGGGGCAACACTGAAGTCAGCAAACCAGCATACCGTGTGTACACTGCTGCTCTTTTAACTTTGCAGATTTCATGATCAGTGAAATGTTAGCTTGATGCTAAATGTTTGTAGTTCCATGATGTGATGTCAAGGTGCCTCTGTCCATCTTCAACATTTCTCATTTTTCAGTGGATCTTTACTGTCCCTCTGCAGCACATCATAAAGGCAGGGTTGAACATTTTACTCGATGCCTCATAGTTCTCCTTCAAGGCAACAAATTTGATTTGTTCACGTTCATGAATGTTACACGTGCAGAGTCTCTGTGCCTTGTACTAAGCTGATATTACCAGGCAGTGCCTTTGACATTTGCTTCTTTTGGCTGAGTTACAACAGTCCAGACTGATAAAACACTGATGATGACTGCTTAGCTGTATATGCTGAACATGTCTAATCTTGCAGTGCTGATGGACCTGCCTGATTCACTGTCTGTAACCAGGCAGATCTATTTTGCCAACGACTGCAAGTTCTCCACATGCATGGGTAATCTCTGGGCATTAGGACTTCCCTCACAGACTAAAAACATGCTTATTAGGAATATTGGTGACTCCAACTTGCGCACGTTGACATCATGACATCATCAGCGAAACGTAGCCCCTCCATGTAAACAATGGAAAGGAGCATGGAGACTGTGGATGCTGTTCTCTTTACTTTATATTTGTCCCTCTTTAAAAATGTACAAACTCTGCGGTGATGATACAAAGGCTGATGGAATTTGTGATGATATTGCATGATATTGTGCCGAGGGGACGTTACACCGATGTCATCTGTAAATTAGCAGGTCAACCCAGGTGTGATGTTTTCACTGAAGCCGTTCGGGGGCGAGTCGATTAACACCCTCAACACTTGCAGGGTCAAACAACGCAGGTCAAAATGCCGATTAAACCCTTTCAAACTGCCGATAGGAGCCGATTGTTACCGGGTTTAAACAGGTTATTTAGTCAGTCTGTCAAATCCCCCACCCCCCCACCCCATGACCCCAAAAGAGATCAGGGGAATAGATAATGGATGGATTATGCCAATAATGTCCTGTGCGATTCCAAGAAATTGTCAGTGTCTCTTGTTTTAGTTGACTCTAAAAATCCCTGTGGACTTTTTTAGTGATAACATATGTAGGAATCGATAAGGGAATTGTGAAAGAATTGAGCCAATAAGCAGAACTAATAATGACTTTGGTATTGATACAATCTGATCAGTTTCTGGGCCTTTTCTGTTCTTTCTTTTAACTCAAGGTAGTTGTTTGAAAGTTGAGAGACAATGTCTATTCAGTCATTCTTGAAAAGTTAACCTTTGGGTGCTCCTGCTGTTGTTTGTTCTCCAGCCTTCTGTCAGTGAAACAAGTTCAAACATGACATTTGGCTGTGTAATCATGATGATTTAATGATGATTTTGTAATGCTGAACACTTTTTCCCCGGCTCAGGGTATATGCCCCATCTTTAACATGTTGTTCTTTGCTCCCACAGCTTTTTCTCTGGAAGGATCAGGCCTGAGCTTTGCAGACCTTTTCCGCCTGGTGGCCTTTTGCTGCATCAGCAGGTGAGTTCATCACTTGGAGTGGCTGTAATGACACTGAATTATCTACACCACATCGGCGTGATCCAACTCCACCTAAAAATCTCAAAAACAACCTCATTTGTCCAAGCATTTCTTTCTACAAATTCACACAGGTTCTTGCAAAACACAAGGTTTTAAAGATAGATTTTAGAAAAATGTAAACAAGAAAGAGTTCAAATTCCAAGCAATACTTCACTTCTTTCCCATGAAACCATTGATGCAATATGATCCAAAATACATGTTGGTTTCATTTAAAAGCAGGAAGCTCTAACATTTACATAATTTTGTGGTATTTGATGCAAATGTTTGCTGTGAATACCAAAGTAACACTACTGAGATGAGGACAGTGCAGTGATTTTTAAAATAGTGCACATTTACCCTGACATTGTTTGGTAAAAAAAAACAAACTAAATGGGCAAAAAATTCATAAACCAACCATAAGCTTCTGCCTAGCCTTTATGCTTGCACTCTTGTTTCCCAACAGCAGGGCTAAGATGATTGACAGCCCCTGTAGTGACAAGAGCCTCGGCATAACCACACTTTAACAATGCTTAGCAACCTCTCAGACCGTGTTGATGCAATACAGTAACTTTAGTTGTAGGCACTCTGATACCAAGGGTTCCCGCGGATCCTTAAAAAGTCTTAAAAGGCATTGAATTCATTATTCTAAAAATAAGGCCTTAATTGGCATTAAAATGTCTTAAATCCAATTTTCAAAAGTCTTAAAAAATTGAACACATTAGTAAGATTTATGCTAGTTTGAACAAAAAAATATTAAGTAACATTTATCTATTTTTCAAAAATAAATTACCGATTTTATCAGCATCGCGTAATTACAATAGCGGAACGAACAAAACGGTGATGTGGTTGCACCCGGATCTTTAAGAGCAGACGCATGTCTGGCTAAAAGCGGAACCA